>CM066321.1:235839277-236122349 GCA_033807775.1 Saussurea involucrata | reverse complement strand
GTCACTTAACAACATCTTCGAAACATACTTTATTAGGTCATTGACCAGCATCTTCCTAAATCGAAACGTGGCACCGCCTGCTACGCTATATGGAAATAAGTTGCGCCTTCTCCACCAACAATTGCTTTTGGCGTAGTGGTAAGCGCTTGGATCCTAACATGTGGTATCGGAGCAGGTCACGGGTTCGAATCCCATGGAGTGCATTTAAAATGCCAAAGGCATGTTGTGCAGCCATTGACTTCTAGCGAAGCTCTCGTTAGTGTTGGCAGATACTGTAGCATGGAAGATGCCATAACTAGGGGTGTTCACGGTTCGGTTCGGCTCGGTTAGTAGGAAAAATGTGAACCGAACCGCCTTAGGTGGATACCTGGTTAACCGAACCGAAACCGAATCGCAGAATTAACCGAACCGAACCGGACCGAAGTAAGTTGGTTACCCGCGGTTCGGTTCACGGTTATCCGAATTTATAGAAAATCTTATTTGCAATATAAAATTAATACCAAAGTAGTAAATTAAAACCAATTAAATAACAAATACATATTAATAATCCAAGAACAAGAAATTAAAATAAGTTTTATTGTCTAAAAATATCCACTCTTCGGTTGATGACTTAATGTTGACTCGTTCACGGCTTCACTACTTATACCACCGGATCTAATCATCCACCGCAATGGATGAAAAAGCTTGGGGCAAGTCCTTCAAATCTGAAATAGTAAAAAAAAAGTTAAAGGAGACAAAAGAAAAAAAATTACAAGTATAAAAACACATAGAATTACAAATCGTACCGGCTTCAAAGTTTTCAAGATCTTCTAACTTTTCCTCAATGTCAATAGGAACATTTTTGGACTTAAGACAATTTTTGGAACATACCAATGCCTCGACCAATGTAGGGGTTAATGAGCTACGAAAGGTATCAAGAACACGTCCTCCGGTACTAAATGAAGATTCGGAGGCCACAGTCGAGGCCGTAATTGCCAAAATGTCCCTAGCCATTGCTGCCATAGCCGGTAACCTTGATTCATTTTTCTTTCACCAATCCAGTATATCAAACTTGTTGTCTAGAGGCTCACATTGTTCACCCAAATACCTATCCAACTCAGATTTCACACCTGCAATGGTTACACACAATGAATGAAAAAAATCAATTGTTGAAAAAAACATAAGTGTGACGACGCAATAAATATTAAAATCAAATAAGAATAAATTACCTGTACCACTTGAGGTCTCTTCCAACAATCTTTTGTACTCGTAGCTCAAAAAAGTGGTCAGGTCATCGTTAACGTCTATGTTGATCCAAACCCTCAGTGATTTGATAATGACCCTATCTTAAATACTTAGTGAAAATTGTAAGTAAACAATATGTATCAGAGTTTCACTATCGCTGATAAGTACTAAGATCTTACAGTACTGCTGATAGGAACTCTCGCACTTTTAAGATTAAACATTCAGCGAACACTGTTCACCATATCGCTGAGTCTGTTCAGTCCTTATGGTGATCGCTGATAAGTTAGTTGTTTACTTATGATCCCTGAAGACAAGATTCACGTCAACAAAGGTTCTACGCTGAAGTCGAAGATCAAGCTCAAGAACCAGCGACAAGTCTCCTAATGAACTGATGCGGATCAGCGAAGACTCAGATTTGTCCACTCAACGTGAAGTATCAAGTACAAGACTTCAGCTATCGCTGAACTTTATCATCTGCTGAATAGTAAATGATAATCGCTGAATCAACGAAAGCTGATCATGAAGTCCTCCGTACAAAGTACTTTTGTCTTAACCTCCCTTGCACGCCACCGTACGAAATGTCAGAAAAGAACCTCCGAAAATCTGAAATCGTACAACCACTCTGATACTACACTGTTCATTCATGCGGCTACTAAGGTTGTCATCAAAGGTCAATGACATGCAACCAATCCGCTAATGACACGTGTAAAGTATATACTGGATTGCATTAAATGCATGCAGTATATAAAGAGATGAACTCACTTCATTTGAAGTAACTTGCTAACTCTGGACAAGTTCAAATCTCTCAAGATAGGATTTTATTAGTAATCTCCTTATCTTTCTTAGTGCAAGAAAACCTTAGTGTTCCAACTTGTTTAGATTTAGGTTTATCCTTAATCTTGTTTCCGCAACAAGCTGTAAATTGTTAATGATTTATCAATAAACAATTTAGAAAAGTAAAATAGTGTGTTTGTATTCAACCCCCCCCTTCTACAAACTTGTTTAAGCCTTTCGGGACCAACAAGTGGTATCAGAGCGGATTTGTTTAATCTCATAAACAAGATCTAATCTAAGATATTTTCTCTTCCTTGCTATTATCTGAAAATGGCCAACTCAAACACAAACACTCACTATATCGACAATGGTTCTCTTGCAAAACCCCCTAGATTTTCCAGAGACAACTTCAACTTATGGAAAAATAGGATGACACTCTTCTTAGAAGGTGTAGACCCTACTATACCTTACTATCTTGAAAACGGTCCACACATCCCTGTAACGATTGATCCTGCCGTTCCAGCCACTGCAACTAGAGCTGCTATTCCAGAAAGGCTGATTCCAAAGGAAATCCATCATTGGACCGATGAAGACAAGAAGAAAGTGGCTATAGATACAAAAGCCAGATCCATACTATCCATGGCCCTTCCTGACGAAGTCTACCATTCCGTCATGAACCTGAAATCCTCGAAGGCCATATGGGACACAATATGTGTTCAGTATGAAGGAACGTCTGAAGTCCAGGATTCAAGAAAGATCAACCTGGTAAGACAATACGAAAGTTTCATCTCTGGTAAGAATGAAACTCTCTCTGAAGTACATCAACGTTTTAACTGCTTAATTATAGATCTTAAAACGGTTGGTAAGGAATATTCTAACTTTGAAGTTCTGACAAAGTTTTTAGAATGTTTACCTGAAAGCTGGGACAATTATTCCATGTGTCTCAAGCTGTCAAAAGATCTAAGATCAATGACACTCGCTACCTTATATGGCACATTGCTGAATCATGAGCAATCTAGCCATCTTAAGAAGAATCTTGTAAAAGATTCCAAAAGCACCCCTGTTGCTTTAATCTCAGAGGAACCTTCTACTCAGCGACCCGTGGTCACTATCACTGAGTTAGAAAGTAACTCTGAAAGATCATCAGATTCTGATTCTTCAAATGATGAATCCTTGGCTCTCCTAACTAAAAAGTTCAGGAGATTCGCCAAGAAGAAAATGTTTAGAAAGAACAAAACTCTTTCTATAGCTGACAAGCCTAAGTCATCAGCTTTTGTTGATAAGGCTACTGCTACTTGTTTTAACTGCGAAAAGACAGGTCATTTCGCTAACGAGTGCAGGTCAAAGAAAATCATGAGACCTTCAGCCTTTACAAAGAAATCCTTTGTTCCAAGGAATAAAGACGACAAATACTTAAAGCTGAAGGAGAAGTATGCAAAGCTGAAAAGCTTTAAGAAGAAAGGAAAAGGCCTGATGGCTGACTATGATTGGGCTGCTTCTGATGAAGAAGCCTCATCATCTGATTCTGAAGATGATGAAGCAAATCAATGTCTCATGGCCAAGATTGAAGAAGAGGAAGAAAGTTCAAACATTCCCTCCACTTCAACATCTGCCATTCAGGTATCACCCTCCTTCTTTACCAATATTGTAAATATTGATGAAGCTGATAGTCTCCGTAAAATCGAACTACTGACTAGAAGCTTATACGAAGCCATGAACGGCAAAGCTGTGGTTGAAAACCAAAATCTTGATCTCGCTGAAAAGCTTAAAAATTGCCACCTTCAAATAGAAAAGCTTTCTAAATTTGAAGAAGATTTTAAAGATCAAGTCCATTTAAATCAGCTAGTCAAAATTGAACGAGCGGAAGCTATCGCTGCATTAAAAGCTGAACAAGCTACTGTTGAAGGATGGTGTAATTCTTCAACAAAGATCACTGAGATAATTAAGGCTCAGATTCCTCTGAGTGATAAACGTGGTCTGGGTTATAAATATGATACTCCAATACCAACCACTGAACGTTCAATGCTTAAATTTGGAACGTTCGTATCCTCAGTAGCTGACACTTCTTCATCTCAGTACTCCTCGTCGATTACACCAATCCCTGAGGAAACTCCTACCTCCTCAAAAGGTAAGGAGAAAATGGTTTATTCAAAACCTACCTCTGTCTCTAAAGATAAAGGTAAAGGAATTGTAATTTATCAAAATCCTCAGAAGGGTACTTTAGTACCTAAGCTGAATGCTTCCAAAGCCTTAGTGATTCATTCATCTGGTTCTAGAAATCAGACCTCTGGATCAGTTCAGCGACCTACTCCTAGACTCAGAGTAGATGTTCTTGGTAAGAAATCTGAAGAACTGAATGTTCGTCCTATTTCAAAAACCAATAGTGTACTTGGTGCTGGCACTTCTAATTCCAAATTAAAAGCTCAGCACACAAGTGGTCCTAGAACTAATTTTAGTTATAGGAAATGTTATCACTGTGGACTTACCGATCATATTGCAAGTAAGTGTCCCACAGCCACCAAAGCTGATAAGATAGCTAAGGTGAAGATAGCACCAAAGAAGACCAAACCAGTTGCAAGTCAGGTCAAGGTGACTCATACCGCTGAGGTCAAGAAATTGACCAAAGTGAAGAAAGACAAAGCTGAATCTTCAAATGCTGCGAAGACTGCTGAACCCATTCCAACCACTTCCACTGACAAACGCGTATACATGGTGAAGTGGGTACCCAAGCAAAACTAATCTTCCTTTGTATTGCAGGTTAAGAAGGGTATCTGGTATCTCGATAGCGGATGCTCTAGACACATGACTGGAAAGAAAAGCCTGCTCGCTGAATACAAGGAAGAGAAGGGTCCCTCTGTAACTTTCGGTGGAAATGGAAAAGGACACACCCGAGGGTATGGTGTACTTTCAAATGGTACAACATCCTTCAGAAGAGTCGCATATGTTGAAGGGCTGAAGCATAATCTTCTGAGCATCAGTCAGCTTTGCGACATGGATAACAAAGTGATTTTCACCAAGGAATCCTGCTTTGTCTCTGACAAAAAGGAGAAGATAGCTCTCAGCGGTTATCGTTTGGAAAATGTTTACGTTATAAACATGGACTCAACAACCACTGAGAACTCCTGTTTCTTCTCAAAGGCATCTTCTGATGTCAACTGGCTATGGCACAAGAGACTCTCACATCTCAACTTCAAGACACTGAATACTCTTTCATCCAAAGAGTTAGTCACTGGTCTACCTCAACATTCATACGCCAAAGAATCCTTATGTTCAGCGTGTGAAAAAGGGAAGCAGACCAAGGCAAGCTTTAAGTCCAAGCAAGTTTCCTCAGTGTCATCTCCTCTTCAACTACTCCATATGGATTTGTTTGGCCCCGTTAACAAACAATCCATCGCTGGAAAGAAATATACGCTGGTCATAGTTGATGAATTCTCTCGTTATACATGGGTAATGTTTCTCCGTTCTAAGAGTGACACCCCTGAAGAACTCATCACCTTTGTTCGGAAGATGGAAACTCTGAACAATATGACTGTTCGCTCAATAAGGAGTGATCATGGAACTGAATTCAAAAACAGTTCTCTTGATTCCTTCCTTGAGAGCAAGGGTATTTCTCATAACTTTTCGTCAGTGAGAACACCACAACAAAACGGAGTCGCTGAAAGAAGAAATAGAACAATTATTGAAGCTGCACGTTCAATGCTCAGCGATTCTCACCTGCCTACTCAGTTTTGGGCAGAAGCTGTCAACACGGCTTGTTTTACGCAAAACAGGTCGCTGATAGTCAAAAGATTCAAAAAGACAGCCTATGAACTCTTTCATGGGAGAAAGCCTTCAATCAGCTTTCTTCACATCTTTGGTTGTCAGTGTTTCATACTGAACAACAGAGATGCCCTTGGAAAGTTTGATCCTAAGGCTGATGATGGAATCTTTCTTGGATACTCCTCAGTTTCCAAAGCCTTCAGAGTCTTCAACAGAAGAAGACAAACTGTAGAAGAAACTATTCACGTCACGTTTGACGAATCCCGTTCAGCGAACTCTAAACCGAACGCTGATACAGAAGAACTGAATCAATGGATGTTTTCTCATCTTGGTGATTCAGAAGATGTTCCCACTACTCATACTCATACAACTGAAAATGATGGTCCTACTATCATTCCCAATATGCAGAATAGTGAAGCTGAAACATCTTGGGTCTCAGCTGTTCCTATAAATACTATACCCGCAGTTGATCCAAATGTCTCAGAAATTCCATCTATTTCTCAGCAATCAGTGAATGAAGTGACAAATGCAAGCATTCCTCTCTTAGCTGATTATCCAGAAGTAGCTGAAGCCTCATCTTCAGTTTCTCCAGTTCAGACTGCGTCAGCGACGCATGCTCCGGCTCAGCGATGGACTGTAAATCACCTAATCGATCAAATTCTTGGTGATCCCAACGCTGGTATTCAGACTCGTAGAAGTGCAGGTAATATTTGTTTATTTGTTAACTTTATTTCTCTAACTGAACCAAAGAAAATAGATGATGCCCTCAGAGATCCAAACTGGGTCAGCGCTATGCAAGAAGAGCTGACTGAATTCGAAAGAAACAAAGTTTGGAAACTTGTTCGGAGACCAACTGAAAAAACAGTGATAGGCACTAAGTGGGTCTATCGAAACAAGTTGGACGAACATGGTACTGTAACTCGCAACAAAGCTCGTCTTGTTGCTCAGGGATACAGACAAGAGGAAGGTATAGATTATGACGAAACCTTTGCTCCTGTAGCAAGACTTGAATCTATTCGTCTTTTCTTAGCATATGCTGTACACAAAAACTTCACTGTACATCAAATGGATGTTAAGTCAGCGTTTCTAAATGGAAAGCTGAATGAAGAAGTTTATGTGGAACAACCTCCAGGATTCTCAGATCCTAAGCGTCCAGGTTATGTTTATAAGCTGGATAAGGCACTTTATGGCTTGAAGCAAGCTCCTCGTGCATGGTATGACACTCTTTCTACGTATCTCCACCTTGAGAAATTTGAGAGAGGTAAGATTGACAAAACTTTGTTTTTTAGAAAAATAAAAGGTCATATCATTTTAGTTCAAATATATGTTGATGACATTATATTTGGTTCTACTAACCCTGAGCTTTGTACTCGTTTCGCTGATAGAATGAAAGATGAGTATAAAATGAGTATGATGGGTGAACTAACATATTTCCTTGGTCTTCAGATTAAGCAAACTGAAAAAGGAACTTTTATAAATCAGGGAAAGTATGTTAAAGATATGCTGAAAAAATTCGACTTAACTGAAAGTTCAGCTATGAAAACCCCTATGGCACCACCGCTGATACTTGATAAGGACACAAAGGGTGTTCCTGTCAATGTCACGCTGTACCGTGGGATGATCGGCTCACTACTGTATCTTACAGCTAGCCGACCCGATATTATGTTTGCAACATGTCTGTGCGCACGATATCAAGCTGAACCTAAGATATCTCATATGAAAGCTGTAAAGCGAATCTTTCGATATCTTAAGGGTACAGCGAATCTAGGTCTTTGGTATCCCAAAGATTCAGGATTCGATCTAACCGCCTATTCAGACAGTGATTTTGCAGGTTGCAAAATGGATAGGAAAAGCACCACAGGAGGATGTCAGCTCCTGGGTGGAAAGCTGGTAAGTTGGACAAGTAAAAAGCAAAACTCGGTGTCCACTTCCACAGCTGAAGCTGAGTATGTAGCCGCTGGAAGCTGCTGTTCTCAAGTCTTGTGGATGAGAAATCAACTACTAGACTATGATCTTCAGCTCTCCAAAATTCCAATCTATTGCGACAGCACAAGTGCCATCGCTATAGCAAACAATCCAGTGCTACACTCAAAGACAAAACACATAGAAATCAGATATCATTTTATCAGAGATCATGTGATGAATGGTGATATAGAACTTCATTTTATCCCAACTGATTATCAGTTAGCTGATTTGTTTACCAAACCTCTTGATGAGACAAGATTCAACTTTCTCATCAGCGAGCTTGGAATGCTGAACTTTGAAGGATAAATCTTCAGCGGTTCACATTTAATCAGCGATACGTTTATACATTCTTGTATAGGCTCTGGATAAAATAAACTAGTACAATCCATTTCATCATCTTCTCTCTGAATAAATTGGGTTAAACTGATATCAAGGTATGTTTTCTCTCTCTGACAAAACGCATGAAAATGCAAGATTTCAAATTCTTACATCGCTGAATATCTCTTCCTTAACAGCGATATTTTGAAATTTCTTAAAACCCTCACTGATATTTCTATTCAGTGCTTCATATTTTCCAAAGAGTCCCTGAGTTTTTCTTTCAAAACCTCAGAGACAACGAAAGAATGTGAAAGGACAGTTGTGACGTCATTGCAACGGATAACACCAGGCACGTTTCTTTTTCTGACACACGTTTGCACGTTTCGTTGTCTATCCAATCAAATGCAAACACGTGTCCGTGTCATGATGAAAAACTTTCCCGCTCAAGTTTTTCTCTCTCTACTCTCTTCCTATATAAACTCTCTCAAAGTTTATATTTGTCTTTTATGCGAATCAATCTTTCTCCGCAAGAAAAGAACACTGTTGCATTTTGTGCTCTCGATCTTCAAGAACTGTTCATCATCTTCTTCATCAAACTCAAGGTCAATATGTTCTTATCTTTTATCAAATGCAAATAACTTGTTTTCGATCTTATCATTGTTTTACACAAGATCAAACAAAAGAACTCAAAAATAAAATCATTTTCTTTCATGGTTTTATAAACACAACCATTTCATGGTTGTTCTTCAAGTTTTAAATCTAAAATCTTAAACTTGTTCTTCTTTCGTATCCATTTTTTTTAAAACTGGAATACAAGGCTTATAGGTGTTATATTCGTTTTTTTTTAAAAAAAAAAAAACAAGAAAAACCCTAATCTTCATTAAGACTTTTTTTGTCTGAATGAAATGGACAAAATTCGAAAAATCTTAATGGAAATTCTCTTTCCACATTAAGCTATTTCTTATTTGTTAACATCTTTGGTTGAACTGATAATATAGTGTAATGGCAACTTCTAAGCTGAATGTTACCGCTGAGTCCATCTCCAGTGATTCTGAGGAACTGGAAATCACTAAAGCTCCTCAGGTTAAGTTTGAGCTGGATCAACTAGACTGGACTAAGGCAAACAACCTTTCAGCGCTTCTCGAGTTTCCTCCTCGGAAGCAGGTATCCCATCTAGACGACGCTGTGATTTTTTTGAAGAATAGCCCAATATACACAGCACTGACAATCACACCTCCTGCCAGTCAGCGTCTATTATCCCAATTCTGGTACTCTGCCAGACACACCAACCTACCCTCAGCCAAAGATCCATCTAAAACCATCGACTGCATACTCAGCGATACTGAGTATGGCACCATCAAGATAACCCCCGCAATAATCCGTAAAGCTCTGAAATTCCCTAACGCTACCTCAGAAAATCCTTTCATTCCATTTCCTGACCACAAGAAGCACGCTGACAGGGAAGAAATCATTGCTTTCCTTGATGCGATGGGTTACATCTGGGAGACTGGAAGAGACAAGCTACCTGAGAAGAAGCTGACGCTGATAAAGAAATCCAAGATGCCCAGCGAGATGAACTTCATCTTCGCTCACCTGATCAGCTGCATGACAGCGAAATCCGGATCTTCTGATCAAGCCGCTCAACCTCAGCAGGCCATGGGTTACGCACTGCTGAAAGGTCTCAACATTGACTGGGCCTCCATCATCTATGAAGACCTCATTCAACGTGTTGATTCTGCCGCTGACCGACCAGCATGGGTTCCTTACCCGCGATTCATCAGCGCCATCTTTCAATATGACCTGAAGGACAGCTATCCTGAAGAGGGTGATCTGAAACTCTCTCAGATTGGCCCTAAAGTTCTCGACTTCAAGCCTGTCGCCAACGAGGTACGTCTCTCTACTCTTCTCACTCTTCTTAATTCTCCGCTTTCTGTGGCTCCTTCAGCGACAATACCCATCGCTGATACCCCGGCCACAAAATCCATTCCTTCTAAGAAAAGGAAATAATCTCTTACCCCTCTTGATTCCAAAAGGATCAAGAAAACCAAGGAGCAACCCCAGCAGTTGCATGCTGAAGACTCCTCAGCTCATTCTGAAGAGCTGAAGGAAAGTTCCGTGGTACGCTCTGCCACACCAACTCAAGCCATCCCTTCTAAACCTACTTCAGCGTCCCTAAACGCTGAGGTTAGAACTTTGGAATCTACCCAACCTTCGTCAGTCTCTCAAAAGACTGATGAAGTACTTCTCAGCGAATCCAACGCTGAACTTGAACCCCAACCCCAATTCTTATCCTTCGCTCCTCCCTCTACTTCTTTGGACACTCCTCCAGTCAAAACTGGAGATGCCATCATTCAAGAAGCCGTTGAAGCTTCTCAGCGAATGACGAAGAAAGGACCTGCAGAGATCTCCATTCCTCACGGAACTTTTGAGGGAGATATGGAACACTATGGAGGGACTCGAAACTTTGATGAGTTCGTCAACGCTCCTGCAGGTACAGATCCCACCTTAAACACTGTAACTAAACCTGAAACTTCTGAGCTTTCCTTTGTTCACAAGTACTTATATGTTACAGGTCCTTTTTTGGGAGACATCAACCAATCTCTGAAGTCTATGGAGATGAAACTTACGGATCTCACCACCGGTCTATCAAATAACTCTACAGCTGTAACAAACGCTGGAGAGAATCTGACGAAGCTGACTACTGTGGTGGAAAAGAAGGCCTCCTCTGATGACATCAAAGATCTTGATAAAACTCTCGCCGACTTTGCCAAAGTGCTCTCCGACATCTACACTGACTACACCAACCTCAAATCATCAGTTTCCACCATTTCCAGCGAAGTTACAACGCTGAAGAAATCGGTTGGTACACTCGAAGGTGATATGTCAGTGGTCAAGACCGACTTGGGCTCAGTGAAGACCGACCTTGGTTCCGTCAAGACAATGATCGAGACGCTGGTGAACAAGGCAAATAATCCAGCTCCTGCTCCGGCCCCTGCACCTGTTTTGGACTCATTCACCGCAGAGGATCGCCAAGAGCTGAAGAAAATCACGCCTGCTATTTCTGGCCTAGAAGACAGAATAGCTAAGCTTGAAGGTTGTGTGAAAATTTCTGGCCTAGAAGACAGAATAGCTAAGCTTGAAGGTTGTGTGAAAATCTCTGGCCCAGAAGACAGAGACAACACCAATGCTGAATCTACCCATTCCTCCCCCGCCCATCATGAGAAAGAGGGGGAGAAGAGCGCTGAACAGGAGAAGAGCGCTGAAGACCTTTCCCATGATGAATCTATCAGGGGAGAAGGTAATGAAGATCGGATTACTGGACCTCAGGGAGATGAAAACCCTGAGGGAACCGAGAACCTCGCCTCTATATCTGAGGGGGAGCAACTCGATGAAGATGCTGAGGAATCTGAAGCAGAAGAAGACGAAGACTTCGACATCCCTGAAGCTGAACCATCCTCCTCTCCAAGGAACGATGATGATGATGATGAAGATGACGATGATTTCTTTGTTGTCAAACCTGCTCCTCGAACCAAAGCTCTTAAAGGTATTTCAATAAAAGAACCTTCAGGGGAGAAGACAAAGACAAAGCACTCAGCCTCTGGCGCTGAGAAAAGCAAAGACAAAGGCATCGCTGAAGATGATAATCTGGCGATCCTACTTGCAAAGCCGATTTGTCAGGTACACTAAACTTATTTTTCCTTCCCTGATCATCTATGAAAAATCAGTTATCCATTCCACAAACACCATACACATCCACATTTTTTTTCTATCTTTTCTACCCAAGTTCTTCTACCCAGTTCTTATTTGTAAGATCGCTGCGTTTCAGCTAGTCCTCTCCCCTGTTTGAGGATATCGCTGAAAGATCTGTTGCGACTTCACCAATAATTCCAGCTAACGCTGAAGACATAATCCCAGTCTTAGATTTAATCTCTGAGACTGATGAACCAGAAGAACAACCTCTCTCGCACAGAAACAGACCTTCCTCAGTTGATCAAAAGAGGAGAGAAGAAATGATAAAGCGATTCGAGGATCAGCGAATCATCCTAAGGCGCGATCAACTACCTTCAGTTCCTCCTAAGTTCAGAATTTCAAAAGCTGAATACCAAGATCATCTCAGAGCTGAACGCCTCATCGCTGAAAGGAAGGAAGCTGAAGATAAAGACAGAGAATACGCCATCAAGCTCACTCAAGAATCTGTCAAAGACCCCAAGCTGAAGCGTATCCCCATTCAAATCCAACGAAAGCTTTGGGAACAAGCCCAGAAGATCGTGGAAAAGAAAGCTGAAGTTTCTCAGACCACCCTGATCTGGTGTAAAGAGAAAATCCACTTCAGATATCGTCCAGCGAAGATCAACAAGGTATTCATCTCTGGAAGAATCTCCGTCGGAGTACCTATTGTTGACATCAAACTGTTCAGAGAAGATGACTCATCTGAAACCTTTCGTGCTGACACTGTAAAAAGGTATGGTCTCTCTGAATGGCTGGAGATGAGGTTAGCTATCCAACCGTCAAAATCTAAGTACAAGGATCATTTCGAAAAGCTGATAAACAGACAGATCGATTTGATATCTTCTTGTGTGGATATTCCTCCTGTTCCTGATCTAAAGCCAAAAAGAAAAAAGGACTCTCCAAGGAAGAAACGTCAAGATTCAAACTCAGGTCCTGTCATACGAAATGAAACTGGAATTGGTTTCTCTCGCGCTGAAGTACTTGGTCCTGATCCTGATCTATCTGCCCTTGATGTCTCTTTGCCACCATGTGAACTTTTCGTCCCTGGTAAAGTCATCAGTAATCCTTATGGAATATTCTTTCTTGACTACGACGGACGTAAATGCTTTCAACGGATCGCTGAGCTTCCAATCACTCCAATCGAACAGCTCAAAGATCTCATCTACTGGTGCGACTTCAGAAAAGACATTCAGGCACGACACCTAAAACCCTTGATTTTTGAAGCTGCTCTGAAGCTAAAGAATAAAGGAGAAAAGGTTCCTGACTGGATGATTCCAACTGAAAAGACAACCCTTGATGAACTTCTCATTAAGGAAGAACCCTTTGAAGGCTGACAACAATCACCATTTTCTCTATTGTATCAGTCATCCTTCAGTACTTGTAATTTATTTCGCTTGTACTTGTAATCTTTTTCATTCATATTGTAACCTGATTCAAAGATTTAAAGAAAGATTTCAGCGAATGTACTTTACTCCATCAGTACTGAAAAGATCCCAGAAAACAGTAAAAGGGACAAATATTTTATGAGTTCTTTTTATCCTTATGTTTTCATTAAATAGCAATTTTCTCTGTTGCTATGTCATAATCAAATAGGGGGAGATTGTTGATCCAAACCCTCAGTGATTTGATAATGACCGTATCTTAAATACTTAGTGAAAATTGTAAGTAAACAATATGTATCAGAGTTTCACTATCGCTGATAAGTACTAAGATCTTACAGTACTGCTGATAGGAACTCTCGCACTTTTAAGATTAAACATTCAGCGAACACTGTTCACCATATCGCTGAGTCTGTTCAGTCCTTATGGTGATCGCTGATAAGTACTAAGATCTTACAGTACTGCTGATAGGAACTCTCGCACTTTTAAGATTAAACATTCAGCGAACACTGTTCACCATATCGCTGAGTCTGTTCAGTCCTTATGGTGATCGCTGATAAGTTAGTTGTTTACTTATGATCCCTGAAGACAAGATTCACGTCAACAAAGGTTCTACGCTGAAGTCGAAGATCAAGCTCAAGAACCAGCGACAAGTCTCCTAATGAACTGATGCGGATCAGCGAAGACTCAGATTTGTCCACTCAACGTGAAGTATCAAGTACAAGACTTCAGCTATCGCTGAACTTTATCATCTGCTGAATAGTAAATGATAATCGCTGAATCAACGAAAGCTGATCATGAAGTCCTCCGTACAAAGTACTTTTGTCTTAACCTCCCTTGCACGCCACCGTACGAAATGTCAGAAAAGAACCTCCGAAAATCTGAAATCGTACAACCACTCTGATACTACACTGTTCATTCATGCGGCTACTAAGGTTGTCATCAAAGGTCAATGACATGCAACCAATCCGCTAATGACACGTGTAAAGTATATACTGGATTGCATTAAATGCATGCAGTATATAAAGAGATGAACTCACTTCATTTGAAGTAACTTGCTAACTCTGGACAAGTTCAAATCTCTCAAGATAGGATTTTATTAGTAATCTCCTTATCTTTCTTAGTGCAAGAAAACCTTAGTGTTCCAACTTGTTTAGATTTAGGTTTATCCTTAATCTTGTTTCCGCAACAAGCTGTAAATTGTTAATGATTTATCAATAAACAATTTAGAAAAGTAAAATAGTGTGTTTGTATTCAACCCCCCCCTTCTACAAACTTGTTTAAGCCTTTCGGGACCAACAGTCTATAACCATTTCTTCTCCAGAAAGTTGAGAATTTGTTGCACTGTTTTCATTGACTACTCCAAATTCAAGTGAATAATGATTAAACAACGCTCTCAATACTTTCTCTATTTCATGGCACAAATGTTTAGCCTTTTCTTTGTCATAACTTTGTCCGACAATGAATGACACATAACCTAACTTGTGTCTTGGATCAAGAATTGGCCCGATAAATAAAAACATGTTTATGTTTGATTCATTGCTCCAATATTTATCATACTTCACCTTCATTCTAGCGGCCATCTTTTTGAGACCCACATCTCCAAGAAACATCTTACTTTTAATCATTGCTCCAATGCCAAAGACTTCATGGAAGTAACTATTGCTAGTGACATATAAAGAGCCAGAAATACGCAAAGTAGAAGTATAAAAGCCTTTTAAAAAAGGCAACAAACACTTAGCATACTCCAAATCTTCTGCTGTGGGCATACCTTTCAATGATTGAAGTTCAGATCTATACTTACTATCTTGCTCCTCCAAGATATCAAACGCAACTTGAAACTTGATAGCGCTTTCTAGCATCAAGTAAGTCGAATTCCACCTAGTTTCAACATCAAGGCAAACAAGACTTTTACTCTCAATTTTCATTTTCTCAACACATGCCTTAAAGCGTTGGAGCCTAGCAGGAGAAGACCTCACATATTTCACAGCGGATCGAATTCTAACAATCGAGTCTTCTAATTCTTTTAAGCCTTCTTTCACGACAAGACTTAAGATATGGGCACAACATCTCATATGCAAATATTGACTATCCAACATACTATTCTTCCAAGCATTAAGCCTTCTTTTTAAGTATCGAATACATAGATCATTTGAACTAGGATTATCTACGGTAATCGTAAAAATCTTGTCAATACCCCAATCAAGCAAGCTCTTCTCACATACTTTCCAATTATTTCTCCAGAATGACCAGATATTGGACAAAAGTTTAATATCCTTTTATGTATGGTCCAATTCTTATCAATAAAGTGAGCCGTCAAGCACATATAACTAAGATTTTGCCTAGAAGACCACAAATGAGTTGTTAGAGAAACTCGTTGTTTGGTCTTAGAAAAATACTTCTTCAAACTTTCCCTTTCCAACATATATAAATCCAAACAATCTCTAGTTATAGTGGTTCTTGACGGGATCTGAAACTGTGGTTGCAACATGTTTACAAAATCACGAAACCCTTCATGTTCAACAGTTTCAAAAGGTAATTCATCAAGAATGATCATTCTAGCACAATATTTTCTACATTCGGCCTGGTCAAATTTCCAAGTAACAAACGTAGAAGTACTATCTCCAGAATTTTGGACAGAAGACTTAGCTTGGAATATCAATAATTTTTGTTTCTTATCAATGTTGTACGGGTACTTTTTGCAACGATTATGATGATTTCACATAGAACTAGTTCCATTCTTACTAGGATACTTAAGTGCTTGAGAACAATAGTCACAAGAGACATAATCAGGATTAGAAGTATCCCTAGTGAAATGATCCCATACCGCGGATTTTTCATGAGTATCCCCTTTAACCCTTCTCTTTTCTTTCTGATTTCCTTGAACTCTTTCATCATTAGATTGTTGTCTCGTTGGAGGATTGACGCTTTCACTTTCGGTTGCACTTGCACTTTTAGGGACAACATGATCAACATTAACTTCAACATCAACATAAGCCTTGTCCATCACTCCTATAAGGTTTGTTAACAAATACCAAAAAATAAAAAAATCATCTTAAAAACCGAATGGAGAATAATAAAAGAATTGAAACAATGGAGAATAGGAGAAGAATTAAAACTTACTTATTGCCTAAAGGAGAGAAACAATTCATTTGAATAATAATCGATTGAGTGATAGAAACTTTGAAGACATGGTTGATTAATATTTATTTGCGTGATTTTGAAGCCATGAAGGAGAAGGCGGCAATGCCAATACATGATATCTAATTAGAAATTAGAATTGCCAATTTGTGATATTGATTTGGAAGGGCCGAAGGCTCCATCAAAGTGGCAATTAATATATAATTTTCTTAACCTAATTAACAATTAAAAGAAATATATTCCATAAATAAAAAACAATTCTTAAATAGTTAATATTAAATATAACATTATTAATCATTTAATTATAGTATATATATATATATATATATATATATACATATCGGTTCGATCGGTTACGCGGATATCTATAATTTAAAACCGAAACCGCCCCGTGAATACACGGTTTTTTCAGTTTCGGATCAAACGGTTCGGCTCGGTTTCTCGGTTTTCCGGGTTTTTTTAACACCCCTAGCAATAACGCAACGACTAAGTACCATAACGGAGCATATTCTGTGGATAAGTCTAGGAACGGATACAACCACCAAGTTGAGACACAGGCGTGGACAACCCACTCGAAGATCATGTAAAAGACAGTAAGTAAGATAAAGCACGAGATTCTGAACCACGGGAACTGCAAGCTATTTAAGGAGAACTCTTTGGATACCCTGTGATTGTAAGAAATGGGACGATCACAATCCAATAAATAGAGTTTGTTAGCATCACTGCCCCGGCAGTCATCTGAAAAAGAACTTGAAAAACATATCTGTTAGTGCAATATGTCTTCAAGGTTTAAATATAGAAATGTCAAAGTCAAAGTCAATGTATTGAGTTGTATTGTGTTGTTTACCCCTTGTAATGTGTTTAGTATAAATAGCCTTTGTGTAGGTTAGTTTAGAAAAGACTCTTAGAATCACTCTCATTATTCATAACTCATATCTTAGAGAGAGAAAGGGCAAAACTCATATCTTGTATACAATGTTCTTGATAAATGGGTGACAAATTCACATCTTCTCTATCTTGATTGATCTTTAGGGTTTAACAATTGGTATCAGAGCACGTTATTGAAGATCTTGGTTTAACAATTGGTATCAGAGCAGATTCAAGATTTAGAGGAGAATTTCTACTGATCTAACACATCAAATTTGCGGAATTCTCAAGGAAATTTGATCGATTTTCTTGATTTTTCAAGAAAATCTCGTTTTCTTAGATTTTTGTCAAATTTGTGTGATTCTTGGTCGAATTTGATCAAGATTTAGTTCGTTGGATTCGTTTTTGATAGAGGAACACTTTTCGTTCAAGGATCGGAGGCTAATTTCATCGTTTTGAGGATCGATTTGAAGGATTTCAAGAATTTTATTCTGTTCGTCAAAAACAGTCTGATCAGTTTATCAGATTTTGTTTCAGCGATTTTCAGCGAAATTAGTTTACATCATCGTGTTAGAAACTTGTTTTCTAACATTTCTGCAAAGTTTGGTTGATTAATTCGAAGATTTGATGAAGATTTGAAGTTTTTTGGTGAAACCCACCATTTTTGAAGAACTTGAAGAACACAAATGGGTTATGGATTTTTAGTGTGTTTTTGTGTTTAATTTTGATTGCAAAGTATTTCTCCATCATTCTAAACAAGATTTACATCATCAATTTCACAAAAATACATCAAGAATTGTTCAATTTTAAGATTTTGTAAAATTTGGTGTTCTTGAGAAAAAGTTCTCTGTGGAATTTTTGGAACATTGATTTTGCAATTTGGTGTTGAATTGATTGATTTTTGTGCAAATTCGTGTCCAAAAACAGTTTTTAGACATGAATTGATCAAAAATTTCAAGGTTTTATTCATAAAAATCATTTTTGAAATTTTTGGATTCATCATGTTCTTGAGGTGTTTTTGATAAAATGATTCAGATCTGAGTTTTTGATCCGTTTCTGTTAATGAGATGTTGATAAAAGTTGTTTGTTGCTTAGTTTGATCATTAATTGGTGATATTAATTTTGTTGGTTGAGTTTGTGATTTTGCATAAAATTAATCGCAAGAGGAGTCTATGTGTGTGTTTCCATATAATTCGCAAGCAACTAAATGAGAAATGCGCAAGCTGATGAATGAGATTTGCGCAAGCTACATGAATGCTTGCTTCTTACGAATTTCTTGGTTTTCGCAAGGGCGAATTCCTGATTAATTTCAGCTACATGATTGCTTGCTTCAATTAATTTTCACCTACATGTTTGCTTGCTTTGAATTAGTTTCACCTAGGTGCTTGCTTGCTTAATTAGTTTAAGCTACTTGCTTGCTTGCTTGCTTACTAACTAATTACGCTTTTTTTAGAAAAGTTTCAGAGTTTCATTTTTTTCTTCCAAGTGAATTTCTCAGCTTTTCGCAACCCTTGATTGCGCGTTTTATACTTCTCGCTTCTTACAGTTCATTTTATTTTTAGATCACGATGGCTTATCAAGTTTCAGTTAATTGTCCTCCGGTGCTAATCAAAGATTCAGATTTTGATCAATGGACGATTTCTTTTATTGATTTTATTTCGAGGAGAGAAAACGAAGATTATATGATAAAATCTTTCACCGAAGGTCCGTTGATCATACATAAAAGGGCGGAAGATTTTACTGAAGATGAGATTAAACGGAAGAAAGCAGACCAGGATGCTTCGTCAAACTTACTCTTTGCTATTCTCAAAATTTCGCCTCACATCTACAAACAGGTTGAAGTGTATAAAAATTACCCTTTGCAGATGTGGAATGAATTAACGAAGCTTATGCATGGATCAAAGGTTGAATTCAAGAGAAAAGAAGAGAAGAAAGTTGAAAGGGAAGATGATAAAGAGAAGATTATCGAACTTACAAAGATGTTGCAAGAGATGGAAAATCTTTTAAATATGGAAAGAGAAGATTTCAAGAAAGAAAGAATGGGCCTTGCTAAAAGGGTTTCGGAACTTGAAATGGCGTTGAAGTCAAAGACTAAAGAAATTGATGACAAGAAAGATGTTGAACTCAAATGTCTAAGACTTTCCAAGCAGAACTCAGATTTTCAGAAAGTCTTATTTTTAGAGAAAGAAAAATTGGAGAAGGAAAGACTTGTGTTTGAAGAAAAAAGGAAAGATTTTGAAGCTATAAATGGAAAGCTGTCAGAGAAAATTTCTGAGCTTCAAAAAGAGTTAGATAAGGAAAGTGAAGAGCTTGAAAAGATGAAGAAAGCTGATTTTCAAGCCAGGAGCGTAAAGGATGATTTTTCTGTAGAACGGAGGAAATTTCAGCAAGAAATTCAGAAACTCACGGAAAATTTGGCGGGTTTATCTACAGATATCATGAAGGAAAAGAGGGTGAATTGTGATATTCGGAAGAAGCTCGAGTTGATGACAAAGGAACGAAATGCCTTAAAAGACAAAGTGAGATCGTTCAACAACTCCGAGTGTTTTTCAGAATGTCCGATGCGTCCTTCTAACATTTTCTACGAGCATTCTGTGGATATGTCTTCCAAATACTATGCTGGTCTTCCTTCCTACAAAAGAGTCAACATGCAATGGAAGGTAAAAGGTAAATTTCCTGGAAAAGATGTACCAAAATCATCATTTCCAAATAAGAATTTTACAACGAAAGTTAATTCTTTTGTTAATTCTTATTGCGGAAATAATGATTTTGTTAATAATAATTATGTTCAATATTGGTATGGTACTTACCATTTTCCTTTTTATAGAGCTCCGCTTAACGTGTCAGGACCCAAGACTCGTTGGGTACCAAAATCTACTTAATCTGTTTTGCAGATTTAGAGACAAGTGTTGAACTCTCGGAAGATGAAGTACTTGTGCATTCAAGAAGATATTGAACATCACATATTTTCAGGGAGTTTATTATTTTTTTTATATACATGTGATTAATGACAAATCTTTTGGTATTTTGTAGGGGGAGTAAGATAAAAGATAATGGCTTTTGAACAAATCAGTTCAAAACCCGCACTTCAACGGTAATGGTTTTTGAACACATCAGTTCAAAACCCACACTTCAACGGTAATGGCTTCTGAACAATTCAGTTCAGGACCCGTACTTCAAAGGCTATGACTTCTAAACAAATCAGTTTAGAACTCGTACTTATCAGGTGATATCTTTTTGAACTTTAACTGCCATATCTTTTTGTTTCTCAAATCAAGTAATAAAAAGGTAACATTGTGTTATATTTTATTTCTACTAACGTTGAAAGTTTGAACCTTCACAAATTTAATTCAATGAAGTGAAATTCTTCAATTTTTCATTCAATGAATAAAATGTGTGTTAAGGATGATTTTACGAGCATTTTTGTATCATCGGAGTTATATTTGTTTCTACTTTCGCTTCTAAAATAAGTCGAAAGGTCAGCGAAACATGTTTGAGATTTTGATACAAGTGCAAAATTGTGTAAATCTAGACTTATTTAGAATACAATGCTCACAAAGCCTATTCGTCTTAATCATGAATGAAAACGAAAATATGGGAGAAGCACTACGTTTTTGAACCAAGTGATTGAGATGCTATAATAATAATAAAAAAAATTATATATATATATATATATATATAATAAAATCATTCAGTCTGATAGTATGTGCCTGTGGCCTATCTGGTTTGGGAGATTAAGTCCCAAGGGGTACTCGTTACCTAGCCCCTAAGATCAACTGATCTGGGATTGGCTGACCCAAATCCTGCTATAGAACCAGGTAGAAAGCCATGTTCTACTGGTACAGATGGGATTAAGGTATATCGATGTAGCCTTTCTGGTTCGGGAGAGTAAGTTCCAAGGGGTGCTTGTCATCTAGCCCCTAAGGCCAACTGGTCTGGGATCGGCTGACCCAAATCCTACTATAGAACCAGTTAGAAAGTTACGTTTACGGTGTATCTTAGTCTTAATAAACTGTTTGATTATATAAGATGCCAATGAGCACATAATAAAAGATGCCAATGAGCACATAATAAAAGTTGCCAATGTGCACAATATGAAAAGATGCCTAAGAGCACACATCTCTTGAAACTTGGGGAAAATACAAAGTCGCAATAAACCTGTAAATTTGTGAAAATTCTGTTTTTGGACAAATAGTGTGAGTAAGAGCAAAGTATTCTTATAGGTTTTAGAGGTGCATTTGCTTGTTGCTAATCATATTTCGCATGCTAGTCCACCAAATAGATTTTATAAAGGGGTTGAAGTTGAACTTTTGTAACTCGATATGCGATGATGTCTTGTTTTTTGAATCCAAACGCATGCATTTGATTTCACTTGATGGAAATATCTGTTACATTTCATTAAGTTGAATTTCTTTTGTTTGGTGTTCAAATGATTAAATGTTAGTAGTTATAAAATGTTGTTCAATGAATTTTTTTTCTTTATATAAGTTTGTTAAATTGTGCGCTGATGAAGTTTTATGCAAATTTTCAGGGGGAGAAAATCATCTTGCTCTACAATTCTTATTTTTTGGGGGAGCAAGATCTTTCGTTTATGGGGAGATTGTTTGTGTTTTTCAAGGGGAAAAAATGTTTTGAAGGGGGAGATTGTTCGTGACTGAAATTGAAAAGATTTTCGATGCTCGTGATGCTCACTTTCATCGAAAAAGGGGGAGAATGTCTACATCAATTTCATGTCAAAGAAAGTTTAAATTCAAAGATTCGTTTTAATGTCAACGCGGAGATTTGTAGAAAGAAGACGTCGTTTCAAGAAATGATAGGGGGAGTTTTATTCTTCAAGAGTTTTTTTTAAGAAATCGATTGATCATTTCAGTGATCTCTTTCTTTTGAACTCGCGCGTTTATGAAGATCGACACTGAAGAATGAAATTCTCAAGTCAATGGAAATGGGGAGAATTCTTCAAGAGTTTGAGGAAAATCGATTGATCATTCTGTGATCTCTTTTTCTTGAACTTGTGCTTATTCGTATTAAAAAGCTTTGTGTGAAGATTCTTATTCTCCTGTTCGAAGAAAGAAGTTCGTTATTTGCCGTTTGAAGATTGGATGACGTTTTGACTTTGACAAGCTTTGATGAAGACCGAAGATTCAAGAAAGCTAAAGCCTGCTGATCGCATTTGTTTAAACCTTGAATCCAAGGGGGAGATTGTTAGTGCAATATGTCTTCAAGGTTTAAATATAGAAAGGTCAAAGTCAAAGTCAATGTATTGAGTTGTATTGTGTTGTTTACACCTTGTAATGTGTTTAGTATAAATAGCCTTTGTGTAGGTTAGTTTAGAAAAGACTCTTAGAATCACTCTCATTATTCATAACTCATATCTTAGAGAGAGAAAGGGCAAAACTCATATCTTGTATACAATGTTCTTGATAAATGGATGACAAATTCACATCTTCTCTATCTTGATTGATCTTTAGGGTTTAACAATTGGTATCAGAGCACGTTATTGAAGATCTTGGTTTAACAATATCCCCAAAAGGCGGAACTTCGCAAGAAATAATTTCCGCCCGTCTGACTCGATGAATTCTCCAAATCTTCATTGTTGAGAGGCACATAAACTGCTCGTTGTGCATCTAAATCTAAGCTAGAAACGGTAAACATCTTGTGATGATGAAATAACCCGTAGGCTAAGAGCACTGATCCAAACTGCAAAAGAATGCAAAATAGAAGATAAATAGCATAAAGGTCCACTGAGTATAATAGTAAAATAAGTCGGTCCCAACTATCGCAACATCAGTAGTGCAAGCGGTTAAAAGCAAACAAAATGCAATAATTCTGTAAGCTAGTAACCAAGCCGGGTGTATTTCCTTCACACATGGCATCCATGCTTCACAATCATACAAAGACCAAGCATTTTCTAGTCGATTTGTCTCTTTGTACGTTTTTGAATTGCTTGGACCTTCGTATTTCCTGATTAGAAACGATGCCATAATTGTGGGAGCCAAGACAAATATCGAACAGAGCAAGAACTTCCAGTTCATCCAATAATCGAGACTAGTAGTATCACTAGGCGAAGAAAGGTCCATCCTTTTTTCTCCGATTCTTACAACGGAGAAGATGGAAGATGTTAAAATTTATGGCGAATCTGAATGGCGTCTCATGATTTGTTAATAAATTGGGAGAATTCGATAGTCTGTGAGTGGACTGGTGGTCGTGGTCCATTTGATACAAGGATTCAGATTCACACGATTGGTTGAGGGGGAGTAAGCAAAAGTTGAGGGGGAGTAACTGTTATGATCGTGCATAAAAGATTACAAGTGCATGGTTCTTCTTATCCCTTATCAAGAAGTGTTCACAACAAGTTGATTCCTCCTTCGAGCATATTGGTTCAACAAGTTCTGAAGTTTCTCAAAGCCAATTCAACTCGTGGTTCAACTCGTGATACTATGAAGACTAAGAGCGTATTTCAAGGGGGAGTGTGAAAGACACGAAGACAAGCAACACTAAAGTGTTTCAAAGATTCCAGAGGGAGAGAAGATCAAGATTTGAAGATTCCAATATCATATTTTTCTTTATATAACTTCAGGGGGAGATTGTTAGGACCATAAATGTCCTATAAAATAGAAAGTGATATAAATAAATTAGAGGTTTATTTATTTACCTGTAAAAACCTTTAATTGGTTAAATGGGCTTAATTAGAGTTATGGGCCATGGGCCTTTGGCTTAAGGCCTTGGTATATAAGTTGGGTTTAAGTCGCCGAAGGGGGACATTTGCAAATGGAATCACAAAGACT
Organism: Saussurea involucrata; assembly: GCA_033807775.1. NCBI lineage: Eukaryota > Viridiplantae > Streptophyta > Magnoliopsida > Asterales > Asteraceae > Saussurea > Saussurea involucrata. The sequence continues at coordinate 236,098,408 of CM066321.1, read as the reverse complement.
CGTTTTTCTTTATATAACTTTAGGGGGAGATTGTTAGGAGCATAAATGTCCTATAAAATATAAAGTGATATAAAGAAAAGAATAACTTTATTATTGTTTGTAAAAGCCTCATAATTGATAAATGGGCTTATTTAGCTTAATGGGCCTTTGGCTTAAGGCCTTGGTATTTAAAGTGTGTTTAGAGGAATTAGGTAAGCAGTTCAGAGAGAGGATTGATCAAATTAGTTGTGCGCCTAATTGTGTTTAGAGAGAAAGATTTTCATTCCAATCTTGTAACACTCTCTAATCATTCAATAAAGCTTAATCGTTTTCGTGCTTACATTGTTACTTGATTAAACTGGGATCTACAAGTGGTATCAGAGCAGAGGGATAAAGCTATCGATCAACAGGTAAATTTCTCAATCTTGAGCCATTCCAGTTTTTTGTCGACTGTTTCTTTGAAAAAGTTCTATCTTTGTTATTTGATTTATGTGGTAATATCAAAATTGGTGTTAAAGAAGGTGTTCTCATTATGTTTCTAGAGGTTTAATTAATTCTTGGAACATTTTGGTTAATTTTATGTTCATCAATTTTGATTTTTTGCAATTCTGGGTTTCAACTCTCTGTTCTACAAAATTTCTTGATTTTTTGCTAATAAGTGGGGTTAGATTCGATTTGGTTCGTTGTTCGTGTCTTCTTGGTTGTTTTTGTGGTGCTAAAATTGTTTACAGAAGGTCTCTCGAAGAAATCTCGTCCAAATCGTGGTATTTGCACACCCAGGTACATCTGTTTCCTTGTTTTTGGTGAATACGGGACTTGAAATTTTTTGGGTCCCAGTTTCCTGAGTTTCCCGAAGTCACACATCGGATCCCGAAGTTTCTTGGGTCCGTATCGATCTCCCAGTTAGCTTACCGGGACTTGGCTCATACCGAATCTCAATCCGGTTCCCCATCCGGTTCCGGACTCTTTGCCCGATTTCGGTCCCAACATCGGAACTTACCGACTCCCGGTACCTATACCCGGATCTTACCAGTTCCCGGACTCAATACCGGATTACTTTGTGCGCAAATCTTTCAACTGTTTTTTCTGTTTCATCCCTTCTTTGTACAGTCCGCTTTCCCACTTCCGTGCATCATTACCCATGAAAGTTTCCATCATCCGCATTAACAGCACGCCTCCGTCAATCCGATTATCTTTCAATTGTCATTTAGTCTTAACCTTGTCTTGATCGAGTTCCGAGTATGCTTTCCAAACTGGGTGTCCTTTACTTCTTCAGATGCATAACCATGACAGCATGCTGTAGAACGGAATTACATTTCAATATCTAATTCGGTAGTATAAGTATATGTTAAAATAATGACAATGATAATGATAATTTACGTACCAAACCACAAGTCTTGTATTCATATAACTCGTCAACCTCACTATCTCTATCATGACTGTCTATTACCAGTATTTCCGGGTTCCGTAAGTTGAACATGACCATATAGAAGAACCTATCATTTACAATTGGGAAGAATACCTACAATGAATAGATTGGGATAAAGGTTATTAGATTCAAACATATATTGTGTAATAAGTCGTGTCACTTCTTGATATTATCCTAAATTCGATTACTAGATCAAGGTTTCGCATGTTGATAACTTCGTTGTCGTTGTTCGAGAAGATAAAGATGCCTGTCTAAACCTTTCATACCGTTCATGTATATCTTTATCTTGATCGAAAAGCAAAGGAATCATTTACAGTAATAAAAGAAAAACCATTAGATACATGCTTTAAAAATAAGTATTAAAGTAGTTTAAATAATGTTTGAATAAATATTAATACCGAAGTCTTCGCTGTGAAAAAATATCGACGTGGTGAGTCGTTACTCCGGAACTTCTTCTCATAGTTTAGCACTTATGCCTATCCATCTATAACCTTGCCGATAACGACGTCTCAATTAGCCAGGCTTTGCATATCCACATGCTTAATCATATTTGCCATCCGTGTAATAAACACCGACTCGCTGCATTATCATATAAGATAGTCGTGAAGGAAATAATAAAGCTAGTTGCGTTTGTTTATTATTCTTTATTATCCAAAGAAAAGGGAAAATACACTTACAGTATTCCGCCAAGCCCTCTCAAAATCCAATCTTGAAGTTTTTTTCATCAGAAGATACATCAAATGTGATAGCGCACTGAACATACAGTGATCTTAGTTTATCGCCCATCCTTGTCTGCCTCTTTGCACATAGGCATGGGAATGGGCCCCGACCCGTTGGGGAACCCGGTCCACCCGTCCCGATCGGGGATGGGGATTCCCCGCTAAACCGGGGATGGGGACGGGGACGGGGATCCCCATTTGTCTCAAACCGGGGATGGGGACGGGGACGGGGACGAGTATGGCACTCCCCGCCCCGCCCCGTCCCCTTATATATTTAAATTAATAAATTATATATATATATATATATATATATATTATTTATTTAAACTAAATCGGTAATTCATAATTCCCTATTTCCTAACTAGGTTTAGAATATAAAATTGTTATTTTTCGGATGTTAGCATGTATTTTGGACGTCAAATCAAAATATAATCACTCGATACGGTTTTGGATATTACTCGATATGTTTTGGTACGTGTGACGTTAACTTTTTATTTGGATTAGGTTGAATTTCTTTGGTTTTAGGTTATTAATTACTATATGATGTGGTAATTTTTTTGTGTTAAAATTACTTTTTTTGTGTAATAAAATAAATTTTTTTCGATCGGGGAAAAAATTCCCGTTTCCCCGGTGGGGATGGGGATGTGGATATGATCATATTCCCCGGCGGGGACGGGGACGGGGATGGGGATGAAGATGGGTATCGGGGACGGGGATGGGGATTGAGGTCCCCGGTCCATCCCCGCCCCATTCCCATGCCTATTTGCACATATTTCATCTCCATACGTTATCTCATTACACCTTATCGGCTCTTGTTCACTTGGATCTTTCTCTTCATGTGTCGGGCTAAATCCAAGGTCAAAACTGGGAGGCGAAAAATCTGCAAACGTGACCATTTTTCTACCATTGGGATCCCCTAACTCGCTAACAACGTCGTTGTCATTGTTGCTACCATGTCCACCAGATAATCGAAGACGACTTCACAGTTTATTTGTCCCATTGTTCCAATCACCATCAAAGTTTAAATCAACTGCGATGTGTTTACCCTTTTCCAACTTTGATGTGGTAGGAACGTGTGCGTCTTGTACATTGTTCTTACATGACAACCCTTGACCGTTCTCCTCCGGACCAGCTTTCTGGTTTGACACCCTGTCATATTCTACGTTCAACGTCGGGCTTGACCAAAATGGTGATAATGACGACAACACACCAGGCACAAACAATTGTTTTTGTTGGATATCTGTTACCTCTACAAGTGCGACACCACCCAATGGTGTACTCGATGATGATGGTCTATCCAACAGACGAACTGGTATGTGTGTGTGTTAACATTCATGTGGTCAACCTCTTTTCTTAGATCTTCGTTGACATCCCAATTACTGTTTTTAAACATGGACGCTAACTTAGCTTTCATTATGTCGAAATCTGTGTCACCTAAAAATGAAGCTACTACATCTTCCAATAATGAATCTGCTACCCATCGCGCAAAATCCAGTTCTATGATTTTCTTCTCCAAAACCTTGATGAAATCCTGGAACAAGGTATATCTTACGAGTTACACAGTTACCATGTAAAATAGTTAATTACATGGACATATTATGAGAAAACGTACGCTTGTAGATCATGTAATGTAAGACCTCGAAAATTCCATAATTTTGTACGTTTAATTTGAAAGAACGTTTGAAGGGTTAAAAGTGTATTGGATCAAAGTTTATTTGCAAATTTATGAAAGTGTAAACTTTGGGGTGGTTCTTGTAAATTGGTGGAATTAGGGTATAAAAGCGGGAGGTCAGCTAGAATTGAGATTATCTCAATTCCTTGCAGTGAAGTCGATTCAATAGTACAGGAAGAAACCAAATCCTCAACTCTCGTTTTCGGTAAGGAATTCGATTTCTTCTCCAATTCAAGTGCTTAAGATGGATAATTATAAGCCAATTAACTTTTGAATTAGGTTGTCGAATTATTGGAGAGGCAAGTTTGAAATCAAAGTCATTGATTTGGGTCGAGTTCTATTCCAGGTGAGTTCATTGTTACTGAAAGTATTTTTGTTTCAAAAGTGATTAGCTAAATTGGAAATGGTTTTATTGAACCTATGCATATGTTAAAAGATTGGTACATGTGATTTAAGGAACAGGGTATAAAATTGCTAGTAACCAGATTCACATCGTACGAAGTTCGGAAGATGACTTTTCCGGATTGGGCTCAGATTCCGGATAGTTTCGGAGTCCGGATGATTTTCCGAATTGATTCCGGATACCGGATAATTCTGGATTTCGGATAGAGTTTCGGATAGTTTTCCGGATGGGCTTACCGAATGCGGTTTCCGGATGGTTCCGGACTTGGAGTCCGGATACTTTTCCGGATGTTACCGGATTCCTTGGATTTCCGGATGTTTCCGGATAGGTGTTCCGGATTTGATTTCCGGATATAGATCTGGACTGTCTTCAGGACTTGGTTCCGGATTAGTTTATTGAACAAGTTTTCCTGTATATTCTGTGCAAGGTTGTACTGTTTAAATGTTTTATGAATACAAAACATATTTTGATTTTAACAAGTATGAACATACTCATAACTCGACTGCGAATATGATACGAGTTAATATGTGTTTTGAGTTGATATGCACATATGCTAGGAAGTGTAATGGATCCATAGGCACTAGCATTAATTGAGAAATGTGGAATAAGCAAGGTATAATTGCTATTCATATTGTGGCGTGGAAACGTGGAATATGCAAGGTATAATTGCTATTCATATTGTGACGTGGAAACGTGGAATAGGAAAGGTATAATTGTTATTCATATTGTGACGTGGAAATGTGAAATGGGCAAGGTATAATTGTTATTTCCACTTTCTATTGGAAGACGAGGAATAGGCAAGATATAATTGCTATTTCTACTTCCATTCCAAGAAAAAGGCATGGCACTAATTGTAATTTTTTGGACATGATCAATAATCTAGAATCTGTGGTGATTCGTAGTGGCGCTCTGGAACATGATACTATGACATACTTAGTGTTTGTCATACTCATGGAATCGGGTATGATTCCCGTCATCGAAAGATGTTATGTTGTTGGTCCCGAAGGGTTATACAAGTTTGTAGAAAGGGGGGGGGGGTTGAATACAAACACACGATTTTTACTTTTCTAAATTGTTTATTGATAAATCAAGATAATTTACAACTTGTTGCAGAACAAGATTAAGGATTAACCTAATCTAAACAAGTTAAGAACACTAAGTTTCTTGCACTAGAAAGAGATAAGGAAATTACGAATAATAACCTAACACACAGATAGAAAGAAGAAGATGGTCCGAGCACACTTCATTTCTGAAGTAGGGTTCTTCTTATATACTGCATGTATTTAATGCATGGCAGTATTGCTTTACAGGTGGCAGCAGCTGAGTGGTTGCATGTCATTGACCTTTGTAGACAACCTTAGTAGCCGCATGGTGCACAGTGTAGAATCAGAGTTGGTGTATGATCATAAACAAAAAGGATGTCCGTTCTGACATTTCGTACGGAGACGTGCAAGGGAGATAAGACAATAGTACTTTGTAAGGAGACTTCATAATCAGCTTTTCGTTGAAACAGTTCTTTATCAGCGAATGATAAAGTTCAGCGATTGCTGAAGTCTTCTACTTGATACTTCACGTTGAGTGGACAAATCTTGGCTTCGCTGACATCCGCATCAGTTCATTAGTAGACTTGTCGCTGGTTCTTGAGCTTGATCTTCGACTTCAGCGTAGAACATATGTTGACGTGAAACTTGTCTTTAGGGATCATAAGTAAACAACTAACTTATCAGCGATCATCTCATAGACTGAACAGGCTCAGAGCTACTCGATGAACAGAGTTCGCTGACTATTTAACTTTAAAGAGCGAGAGTTACTATCAGCGGTACTGAACAGTCTTAGTACTTATCAGCGATAGTGAAACTCTAATACATATTGTTTACTTACAATTTTCACTAAGTGTTTAAGAGAGGGTCATTATCAAATCACTGAGGGTTTGGATCAACATATGTGTACGGTAAGAAAGTTTGAGATCAGGTTAATTTAAATGTTTTGTTTACAAAGTTGGTTTTCAAAGCTTATACAGATTTTGATTTGAAAATTGGATGTTCTCACTAGGCGTAAGCCTAATTGTTTCAAATTAAATTTTCTTACCAGATACTATCTCAGGAAGGGATATGAAAGGATGAGTGTCGAGGAGTACCAGAGTTATGCTATTGGAATTGTGATGGAGAATTTAGTGTTATCAGAGATATTTTGGGGGATACTGTGAACAACTGTATAATATGATTTTGTGATCAGGGATTAGATTAGCTGGTTGTTTATGATAAAACTTTTGTAAGTTTGAAACTTGTCACTACTAAAGATCCAGTTTGGGTTGATGTCTCCGTGGACTAAAGATCCGGTTTGGGTTGATGTCTCACTAGGCTAAAGACCCGATTTGGGTTGATGCCTCACTTGACTAAAGATCCGGTTTGGGTTGATGTCACAATAGACTAAAGATCTGGTTTGGATTGATATCTCCTTAGACTAAAGACTTGGTTTGAGTTGATGTCTCTATGGACTAAAGATCCGGTTTGGGTTGATGTCCAAGATTGACTAAGGACCTGGATAGGGTGGATGTCATAGGTTTTTCCATCCATGAAACATGCTTGTAACTTATAATTGTGGTTTAACTTGTTTATCCGCCACATTCGATAAAATCGGGTCTCCCTCGTCACTGAAAGGTGCTGTTTCGGGTATTTCTTTTATCCATGTTGTCGGTGACGTATTATATTTATATGGATTGTTTTCTATGACTTATGGGCGGTATATTATGCCTCATCCTTGTTTGGATGTTTCGATTATTGGAGTTTTATTCGCGTTGATATTATTTGGAAATTTAATATTTATTCACATCTTGAGTGAGTTTTGGAATTGAGTCAATTGTTGAGAAATGATTTTCATTGGAGTTTCCATCACGAAATTTGTGTGCGTTTGGAAAATGGGTTGTTGGTATATTTAATACAAATCCCTTTTTGGAAATCATGATTTAAGTTGCATCCTTTTCGTCTAACGAATTATTTAATCATGATGTAAACTCTTGAACTCACTAGGCGTTAGCCTAACCTTTTTGTTTTTCGGCATGTGCAACAGGTTCATGTTAGGAATAGTTCTAGTGACACTGTGAAGAGATGAGTGCTAGTAGTGTGCTCAAGAGATGAATTGCTTAGTGAAGTCTTCCGCATTTATTTTGGGAATAACAACTTCTATTTGGGTTAAGTAACACCCGACTTTATTTAGTCATGTTGTATGACTTGAGTTATTAATTGTGGGAGTTGTTACGTTTTAAATTTTGAGGTGTTTCCAAGGATGGTTTGTAGAAAGGATTTTTATCCTCATTTGGTTATTTTATCAAAGTTTATAGTAGTTGCTCTTTCCAACTTTGAGGGTGTTACAGATTTCTCGCGTATTGCGATGCTATTGACTTTGTTGACTAAGAAGAGTGCTAAGTTTTCTTGGACGGAGGAACAAAGTGACGCCTTTCAAAAGCTGAAGGACATGCTAAGTAGCGCTCTGGTCTTGTCATTACTGGACGGTACAGACAACTTTGTGGTGTATATATAGCGACACGTTGGGACTAGGACTTAGGTGTGTACTAATGCAGTGTGGAAAGGTGATCGCGTACGCATCTCGTTAGCTGAAGGATCACAAGACACGTTACCCCACTCACGACTTGGAGTTGGCGGCCATTGTTTTCGCTCTAAATATTTGGATACATTACCTCTACGGGACGCAATGCCAGATCTTCACAGATCATAAGAGCCTTTGCCACCTGTTTGATCAAAAAGAGTTGAACATGCGACAGAGGAGATGGATGGAGTTGCTAACCGATTACGATTGCAAGATGGAATACCATCATGGGAAGGCCAATGTGGTGGCCGACGCGTTGAGTCGGAAGGAAAGGGTGAGGTCCCGAAGATGGTGGCCATGAGATCCGAAGTGATATTCCACTTGTTAGTCGAAATAAAGAAGTGGTAGTTGGGAGCGTTGACTCCGGAGAATATTAAAGGGGAACGGATGGTTGGTAATGCGACCTCCTGACGGAGGATAGTCGTGGGCTGAAATGTTTCAACGGAAGGATCTGGGTTCCGAAGCTCAGTCAGGTTAGAAAAGTTATTTTGGAAAATGCACATAGATAGAAGTATTCGATCCACCCAGGGACTAATTATTTGGAGATTTACGACAAAATTATTGGTGGTCGGGCATGAAGAAGGATATAGCGTATTTTGTGGAAAGGTGTGAGACCTGTCTGAGAGTGAAAGTGGAGCATCAATACCCGTATGGGAAGCTCCAGCCGTTAGATATTCCAGTTTGGAAGTGGGACCAACTCACAATGGACTTTGTGATAGGACTGCCGAGAACTTCGAAGGGGTATAATGCTATATGGGTAACTGTGGATCGGCTTACTAAGTCAGCGCACTTGTTGGTATAGATCAGATCTTGTTTATGAGATTAAACAAATCTGCTCTGATACCACTTGTTGGTCCCGAAGGGTTATACAAGTTTGTAGAAGGGGGGGGGGGTTGAATACAAACACACGATTTTTACTTTTCTAAATTGTTTATTGATAAATCAAGACAATTTACAACTTGTTGCGGAACAAGATTAAGGATTAACCTAATCTAAACAAGTTAAGAACACTAAGTTTCTTGCACTAGAAGGAGATAAAGAAATTACGAATAATAACCTAACACACAGATAGAAAGAAGAAGATGGTCCGAGCATACTTCATTTCTAAAGTAGGGTTTGTTAGTCCCAGATGGCTTAACAAGTATTGTAGAAGGGGGGGGGGGGGGGGGGGGTTGAATACAATACTCACAATTTTCACAATTTTAATTCTTTTATTGAAAATCTTTCAACTAGAATTACACAAAGAAACTTAAAGACTGTTGCGGAAAAGAACAGATAAACTATTCTAACAATCTTTCACAAAGTATACTAAACAAAACAGCAGAGAACACTAAGAGCAAAGCTATAAGGTTATCAAGCAATATGAAAATCTTGCACTGAGAGAAATCCAGAAAGCGTAATTTGCATGGAGTCTTCATCTTCCTTTTATAGTGAGGATAAGGTACTTAGCATTAAATGCATGGTACTATTATCCTCAAGTCACTTGCAACGTACCAAGGGTCTTTGGAAACGTACCAGTGGACTTCTAAAAAGCTGATAAGTCACTATCACCTTTTTCTTGAAACCAGGAATAGAAGTCATGCTGAAAGGACATCTTCTAAAAAGATAATAAGACAAAATGTTACTTTTGCCTTGTATCAGATTTTGTCCCGAAATAAATGATCTTATTTATGAGTATTCAATACAATATCACCGAAGGAGTTCCACCGATAATATTGTCAAGAATATATAACCATCTGCAAAGAAGTACCATTTCCACAAAGTTCCTACCGTGTTTAAGAAGCATATCGGTGGAAGCTGTTCACCGAATCTGAAGGTATTTTCGGTGGAGGCAGTTCACCGAAAAATGAGAGCTACTTCGGTGGAGATGAAGGCCACCGAAATTGTGAAGACAATTCGGTGGTGATGATGGCCAGAAGACAATTCAGTGGTGATGATGGCCACCGAAATTGTGAAGACAATTCGGTGGTGATGACTTGTTTGTTTGTTTGTTGAGAAGAGTCTTCTATTTTCCACAAGTAGAGAGTCTTCAAGCTTGGTTTCGGTTGATCTTCGACTTCACCGAACATTTGCTATTTTGTACAAGTCATTCAAAGAACCGAACTAAAATATTCTAAGTAGGATTTTTAGGGAAAACATCGGTGAGTCAATTTCAAATCCTTGGTGACCCAACAATCTCCCCCTATTTGAATTTGAGCTCCTTTCTTATAATATTTAAGAGTATTGAAAAGTAAAGTGCATTTTGACCCTTTTTACTCTTTTTGGGTTCTTTTCACATAGACCATTCTTTTTGCTCTTTTTGATCTTTTTCTTTTTGTATGAGTATGTATACTATGTACAGTATTTACAAGTAAATGAAAGTAAGGATATGTACCGAAATAAAATTCAAATAGAGAGATACTTGTATTAAGATAAGTTTTCTCGTACATTTTTACAAAATGAGAAACAAACTCTTTACAAGTACCAAAGGAAAAGAGATAACCTATTTCTCGGTGGTTTGCCTCCGTTTAATTTCATCCGTCACATTTTTGAAGAAGGGATGAGCTTCGGGAATGTAAGGAAATAGGTTGTAGATACCTTGAAGGAACACAGTATCGGCAATGGAAATCTGAGCAAATCTGAAGAAGGATCTTCGACCGAAACTATCATTAAAGTAAAGCCCAGGAATCGGTGCAAGGCTCAGAGTTGTAGAGGGATGTGGTACCGAGGTAGGAAGGGACAGATTCAGGTTGCTGACATTTGGAATCTTTCCTTCAGATGCCATCTCTTTGAATACTTTGTCTATGGGATTCTTGACTGTGGGAACCCGAATGTCTTCTTTCATTGATTGAAGTTTGGCCCTTTCATCGGTGGAAAGGATGATGTTGTGTTTTCTTTTGATCTCCTTCATCCTATCCATCAAACCTTCAACGCATTTGATGAATGTGTCCTTCTTCGGGTTTGGACTTTTGACAAGATGTTGAGAGATTTCGAACCATTCAGTGAGGCCGAAATTCTTGAGGTGGACATCTGTCAAGCTTTTCAACGAACCATCATCTCTGTTAATGATTAGCCTGATATCCTTTGGGTTGACTCTGGAAGTAGCAATTTTGGCACTTGTGATTGTGGTTGTGCTCATTCGGTGGTGCATGGTTCTTTTGTACCAGGCAATTTCTACGTTCTTTTCTTCTTCAAATGCACTTAGTACGGATTTTTGAGTTTGGATGGCATCAGTGGACTTCACTTTGGCGGCTTCTTCTTTGGCAGCTTTCATGGATAGAGCTTTAGATTTATCCAAAGCTATTTGGGCAAGTTTAGCTTCCTCAATTTCTTGAGGAGAAAGGCCGAGATCGGTGAAGGTTGTTTGAGGAGGAGGCTTGAGTTTTAGAGTTTCAGCACCTTCAGGTCTTGCCCCATACTTAGCCAATTCTTTCTTCTTCTTTTCTTCCTTTGCCAAGTCTTCGGCCGAAATTACCTTCTTTCCTTTATCTTTGGGAGCTTTGCTCGATTGCTCCCCCTCAGATGATGCAATCACTTCCACGATCTTAGGAAATTTGTTTTTCGGTGAAGAAATGGATTCGGTGGTGCCTGTATGGATTGGTGAGTTTTGAGGTGATTTCGGTGGAGAAGGGGTTTTCGGTGGAGGCTTGTTGCTGGTAGATTTCTTGAGAGTGGGAAGTTTTCTTGGTGTAGAAGTGGTTTTCTCCCCCTCAGCAATAGCCGGAAGCTTAAAATCCATCTCATAAAATACTTTATCGAATTTGGAGTGAAGAGAGGCCAAGCTTGTAGACATGGAATCGGGAACCAGAGAGAAATCACCCAAGATCATTTCCCATTCAGATTTATCAGTGGTGGAGGCCTTTGTGAGGGATGCAACCTTTGAAGACAAAGTATCAAGGGATTCATTTATTGGTTTAAGGGCATCGGTGATGGCGTTGAAAAGAATTTGAGGCAACTTAGTCTCAAGAGTTGAAATTCTAGAGTTGGCCTGGGAGATCAAAGAAATGGTAGATTGTAGAAAAGTAGAGTGTTGGCCATGGTGTGTGGAAGCATAACCACCGATTTCTGGGAAAGAACATCGGTAGCGTAGGGGATCAGTTTCTGTAGGCCGATGTGGGAGGAAAACTGCTAACTCATCGGGATAGAGAATTCTCGGTGGTGGAGAATCCTTCTGAATCGGTGTTGGTGATCTTTACGGGGTAGGCGATCGGTGTGGAGTAGGAGATCGCCGAGGAGAATCCCGATGTTCTGGTGAGGGAGTCTCGGTGGGATTTTCGTCGGCGGACGGGATGATTCGGGAAGAATCAGTGTCCTCCAAAAGAAAATCAAAGAAGTCTCTCGGGGGGGGGGGGGGGGGGGGGGATGTAATGGGGGGGGGGGGGGAACCCTGATTGGGTTGTGCATCATCATCGATCATAAACTGACCGGGTGAAAGGCCGTGTAGTGTCAAATCTACTCCTTCGAGGGAAGAGGGCTCGAAGTCATCTCTTTTACCCGAAGAAGTGGGTGAAGAGGCAAATGTAGGGACTTCCTTTTCTACAACTGTGGTCTTTTGAGAGACCACAGAGGAGTCGGTTGTGGGTTTAACAAATTCCCTAGAATGGGATGGTTCAGCCAAAGGTACCCGAGATCTTTTTAGAGAAGATTTCGGGGGGGATGATGAGTGCCTCTGCTTAGAAGGTTTTTGAACCGGGGAAGCCGTCGAGGGTTCTCTCGTTGGCGTGGTTCTAGAAGCGGGTGCGGAGGTGTCGGTGGCCTTTTGTTGTTTCTTTTTAGCACCACCGGACTTTACTCGAGGATGGGGCGAAGGGGCCACGACATTTGGAGTGACCTCGGGAATTTCCAGGTGACGAAACCCGGGAATTTCCGCATCACCCCAATGTAGTTCGGGAGAGAGAGCAAAAGAAATCATACCTGGTCGTAAAGGGCGATCGGTTGCGAGCGGTTTAACATTTAGAGTTTTGGTGCCAATGAGTGGAGACGACCAGTCATATGTGAATCGTGGAGTAGATGAGTTGCGATCGGTATCCAAAGCTTTAGAAAGTTTATGTTGAATGATCATCAAGATGAAACGAGGATATGCAACATAGCATTTCTTTGAGTGCGTAATTACCTCAACAAGTTCAGTGAAGAAGTATTGAGCGAAGTCAACTTTCCTTTGAAAGATGAGGGCATGAGCGAGCTTTGTGATATATGACGGCGATTGATCGTGCCCACTAGTCTTGCGAGAGAGACAATGGATAATATGGGCAAAGAAAAAATTCCATATGCCGCCCATTCTGCTTCGAAGGAGAGTGACGGGGCCCTTTTTAGATGAATCATCAATAACATACCCAATAGTTTGAACAACGTCTTCAAATATGTTATCGATATGTAGATCATCATATTGAGGAAAGGCTTGGATTTTGAGAGCTAGGCGAACATCATCGACCCCAAAGGTAAGGTCGTGATCACCTTCTTCATTGGTAAGAATGGAGGCGTGAATGGCTTCGTTTGAGGGATCGTACACACAAGTTAACCAAAACTGTCCAATGAGCATTTTGCTCATTTTAGGGTTGCAGGTGAAAGCATGGAGGAGAGGAGATCGGGTGAGAAACTTGGTTACCGTAGAGAACTCTGGATGAGATGAGTCGGAATTGAAGCGGGCAACGTGATTGCATGCATTGAACTTGAGGTCTTCGAATCGAGTGGGAACTGCGGATCTGGAGGATGCCATTGAAATGGGTATCTTAGGTTTTTAGAGAGAGGTAAGAGAGAAGAAGGGTTGCAGGTTTCGTGTGAAAGAAATGAGAGGGAAAAGTTTAGGGGTATTGAGTATATATAGAGGTGAGAGAAGGTAGATTTAAAAAGGAAAAAGGGAATGATGATTGTTTTTGGGGAGTTGGAGACAAAAACGGCTAGAAGGGGAAAGGTCTCACATCACTGACAACTTTTAGGGATTTGTGGACTCAAGAAGGCATAGGGAATCGAAATGGATAAGAAGAAAAGAAATCGGTGATAATTCGGTGGACACAGTACCGAAGTCTCACCGATGATGGAGAGTCGATGTGAGACTTGAATTTCGGTGGAAGGGCTAGACGAAAGGATACCACCGAAATTTCCTTTGGTGGAAGAATGGAGAAGACCTTCGGTGTTGGAAGTTTCCACCGAATTTAGATTTCGGTAGAAGAGAAGAGAGTACCTTCGGTGTTGACTTGATTCCACCGAATCATGTGACAAGAGATTTCGGTGGAGGGGTGTGTCGGTGGAATCACTCTAGAATGTTTCCACCGAATTGATGTTTCGGTGGTAAGGGAAGAAAGTGTGATATCGGGGTAAGGATTTTGGTAGAGATGAAATCGGTGTAGAAGCACAAAGAAGTTTGTCCACCGATGTGAGATCGGTGGAGAATAAAAACACATTTTATTCTTGTAGATTGCACATTCCAAGTTCACTTATTAGAAAGTTGAACCTGGTTTCATCAAGGGGTTTAGTAAATAAATCAGCAAGTTGCAAATCGGTGGGAATGAAGTGCAGCTCAATGTCACCTTTGGAAATGTGGTCCCTGATGAAGTGACACCTGATATCTATGTGTTTAGATCTGGAGTGAAGAACGGGATTGTTTGCAATAGCTATTGCACTGGAATTATCACACAGAATTGGGACTTTAGAAAAGAATTGATTGTAGTCCCTGAGTTGGTTTCTCATCCACAGGATCTGAGCACAACAGCTTCCAGCAGCTACATATTCAGCCTCAGCAGTAGAGGTTGACACAGAGTTTTGTTTCTTGCTGGACCAACTTACCAATTTACCACCAAGAAGTTGGCAGCTTCCTGTAGTACTCTTTCTATCAATCTGGGAACCTGCATAATCTGAATCTGAATACCCAATTAGTTCAAAACCTGAGTCTTTGGGATACCAAAGACCCAAGTGCAAGGTACCCTTGAGATACCGAAAAATCCGTTTTACAGCCTTTAAATGTGATTCTTTAGGATTGGCCTGATAACGTGCACATAGACAAGTAGCAAACATAATATCCGGTCTGCTAGCAGTTAAGTACAGAAGAGAACCAATCATTCCTCGATAAAGGGTAATGTCCACAGATTCACCTTTAGGATCAGCATTGAGTTTCAAAGGTGGTGCCATGGGAGTTTTCATAGGAGAGCTATCTAGAAAGTTGAATTTCTTCAGAAGGTCACGAATATATTTACTTTGGTTTATAAAAATTCCTTCTGAAGTTTGTTTGACCTGATGGCCCAAAAAGAATGTAAGCTCTCCCATCATGCTCATCTCATATTCACTCATCATGAGAGAAGCAAACTCATCACAAAGTGATTCATCAGTGGCACCAAAGATGATGTCATCAACATAGATTTGGACAAGAATGAGATTACCTGAGGTTTCCTTGATGAAGAGAGTGTTGTCGATTTTACCTCTGGAATATCCATGCTTTAGAAGGAAGTTGGCAAGAGTGTCATACCAATCACGAGGAGCTTGCTTGAGACCATAAAGGGCCTTGTCAAGTCTGTACACATAGTCTGGATGAGCTGGGTCTTCAAAGCCAGGAGGTTGTTTCACATAGACTTCCTCTGCAAGTTCCCCATTGAGGAAGGCACTTTTAACATCCATTTGAAAGACCCTAAAATTTCGGTAGGCAGCATGAGCCAGAAAGATTCTTATAGCTTCAAGTCTTGCAACAGGGGCAAATGTTTCATCATAGTCAATGCCCTCTTCCTGTCTGTATCCTTGAGCTACTAGTCTGGACTTGTTTCTGATAACTGTACCATCTTCATCCATTTTATCCTGAAGATCCATTTGGTTCCAATGATTGTCTTCTTTCGGGGTCTGGGGACCAATCTCCAAACTTTGTTTCTCTCAAATTGAGAAAGCTCTTCTTGCATGGCAGTGATCCAACAGGGATCTGCTAGAGCTTCATCAATCTTTTTGGGTTCAATAAGAGAGAGGAAATTCACATAGAGACAAATATTTCCAATTCCTCTACGTGTTTGAACACCTGCTTGTTGATCACCGATGATTTGATCTATTGGGTGATCTTTGGTCCATTTGGTTGCAGGAGGTAAAGGTGGTGGAATGCTTTGTATTTGGGGTGAAGAAGTAGTGGGATCAGAGGTTCGGTGTGAGGCAATGGGATCGGTGGAGGGATGTGCGTCGGTGGGAAAAGGTACATCGGTGGCGACATGGTCAATTTCGGTGGGAGATATAGAGGATGACCCAACTTGATTATTTTCGGTAGAAGGAATTGGTGGGTTCAATGGAATGGGAGAAGCATCGGTGGAGTTGGTTTGGGGAGCATTACCGATGCATGAGGAGATCCATCTGTGTAGTTCATCATCATCATCATTTGGAAGAGATGAGGATCTCAAATCATCAAACTTGACATGAATAGATTCATCAATGCATTTTCTCCTTAGGTTGAACACACGATATGCTTTGGAGGATAGAGAGTATCCAACAAATATTCCTTCATCAGCTTTGGGATCAAGCTTCCCAAGGTTGTCACGGTCATATAGGATAAAGCACACACATCCAAAAACATGAAGAAAACCAATGTTTGGTTTTCTGCCATGGAAAACTTCATATGGGGTTTTATCATGTCTTTTGGATATCACAAATCTATTTTGGGTAAAGCAAGCAATATTAACAGCTTCAGCCCAAAAATATGTGGGTAAATTGGATTCACTTAGCATGGATCTTGCAGCCTCACATAGAGTTCTGTTTTTCCTTTCCACCACTCCATTTTGCTGAGGAGTACGGACTGCAGAAAAGTTTTGAGAAATTCCTTTCTCAGTGAAGAAGTCTTCAAGAGCACTGTTTCTGAATTCAGTGCCGTTATCACTTCTTACCGAACGAACAAGTTGACCATTAAGAACTTCATTTTTCTTGACAAAATTGATGATTTCTTTAGTTGCATCGCTTTTATACCTGAGAAAAGACACCCAAGTATATCTAGTAAATTCATCAACAATCACAAGAATGTACCTTTTGCCTCCTAGAGTTGGAATGCTGACTAGTCCACATAGGTCCATGTGCAACATCTGGAGAGGAAGAGTGATGGAAGAGCATTGCTTGGTTTTGAAGGAGGTTTTGGTGAGCTTCCCTTTTTCACATGCATCACACAACTTTTCTTTGACAAAATTCAGCTTTGGCATACCAGTCACCAACTCTTTATTTGAAATTTTGTGGAGAGTTTTGAAATTAAGATGAGAGACGTTTATGCCACAACCAGTTCCTTTTGGATGAGTCATCTGACACAAAGCAGACATTGGATGAATTGTTGCTCAGTCCCATGTCAATGACATAGACATTTTCCATCCTTTTTCCAGATAACACCACGTTGAAGTTTTTGTCCACAACAGTACAGATACAAAGTTCAAAGATAACTTTATATCCAAGATCACACAGTTGGCTAATGCTGAGAAGATTATGCATGAGACCTTCAACAAATGCCACTTTATTGAAAGTGACAGATCCATTTGTGAGAGTTCCATAACCTTTGGTGTAGCCTTTAGAGTTATCACCAAAAGTGACAGATGGACCCTTTCCAGACACATAGTTGATGAGAAGAGATTTGTTTCCCGTCATGTGGCGTGAGCACCCACTATCCAGATACCATATTCAGATGTCTGAGTTAAGGAGTCAGAAGATCTGAGAAGCGTTATCAGAAGAATGTTCAGAAGTTCTGAACTACCTGTTCAGAACTTATGACGAGATACTTTACTTAGTATTTTATAAACTAATTAGGACACGTGTTATGTTCTTATTAGTCTTTCTTATTTGTACTGTAGCTTTAAGATGTCCGTTGCAGTATAAATAGTAGTTAGCTCTACGTTGCTAACTGATTGATTTTTCCCATATAACTTTGTATTCATTCTTTGTAATCTTTGAGATTCTCTCTCTCTTAGATCTGTAATTCTGTTCATCATTGAATACAATTGGGCTTGATCATACAAATTCTCAATTACTGCTTTCTACATTGATTGTAAGATAAGATCCTGAACTTTCAATTGGTATCAGAGCCAATCAACAAACAAATTCGTTCAAGATTGTTATCGCGAAGATCGATTGATCAATTTCTTGAAGATTTCTTGATTCATTCAAAAATCGATTCCGCTGTTAGGGCTAGTTCTTGAATTCTTGGCAATTCTTGAATTACCTGTTACATTTCGATCAAGAAATTCGAATTTGTCTTTCTGTTGAATTTTCTTACAATCATGTCTTCTAAAGAATATCTAGCCATGGGATCTGAAACCAAACCGCCTGTTCTTATACCTGAAGAGTATCAGCAATGGAAAATTCGTATGATCCAATTTCTAGACAACATTGATGAAAATCTTATGATCTCCATTCGAGAAGGTCCAATTGAAGTGTATATCGATGTTGCCACAACCCCTGCTACAGAGACAACTCCAGAAATTCCAGCGACCAGGGTGAAGAAGAGTTATTCCCAATACACAGCTGAACAGAAGAATAGGCATGCTATTGACAAAAGAGCAATTACTTTGATGACTTTGGCTGTCCCAAATGAGGTTCTTAACAGAATTGATAGTGGATCATCAGCTAAAGAAATGTGGGACGAATTGGAAAGGCAGATGTTAGGAACTGTTAGATCTATTCAGGCAAAGTTAAATCAAAGCATAAATGCTTATGAAAGGTTCAAAGCAAAAGAGTCAGAAAGTTTGACACAGACATACAGTAAATTTTGCACTATTCTAAATGACTTGAGAAGAAATGGACTGAAGAAAACGAAGTCAGAAATAAATTACAAATTTCTGAACAGTCTAAATTCAGAGTGGTCATCATTTGCCATAAGTCTGCAAATGAACAAGGATATGTGTGAAGAAGACTTAAATGATCTGTTCTGTGTTCTTAATCAACATGAAGATTCTGTCAAGTTAGTTGTGGAAGAGAAGAAAAATGTTGCTGATCAGTTAGCATTCTTATCAAAGTCCAAAGCAATCAAAGCACCCAAAAAGACTGCATATCTATCAGAGATACCTAATCTGGAAGAATCTGACAAGGAAGAAGGATCAGAAGATGATGAAGATATCAAGATAATGGCTGAGAAACTAGCTTTGTTGACAAATACTTTCAACAAAAGGTATGGGAAGGGTAGATTTCAAGGAAATTATAAGAGAGTTGGGAGTTCAGATTATAAGAAGAAAGAAGACAGAGAAGAAAATAAGTTTGAAAAGAGAGTAGAGAGAAGTGAAGAAAACAAAGAAGAGAAGGATGAGAGAAAAGAAAAGAATCTGTGTTTCAAATGTGGAAAATCTGGCCACTATGCTAAGGATTGCAGAGTTAAAATTGTGAAAGACTATGAGTACTACACCAAGAAGGCTCAACTTGCAAAGAAGAGAGATGATAAAATTGCTTTGTTGGCTGAACAGGAGAATTGGTTGTACTATACTTCTGATGAAGATGATCATATCAACTTTTCACAGATGCAGAGCTATATGGCAAAAATGAGGAATGAGGATGATTCTGATTTTGAAGATGCTGATTCTGAGTCATCTGCTGAGGTACATTCTTCACTTGAATTAGAGTTAATGACACAGATTGGTGAAATGAAAACTGAATTTGCTAATCTAAGAAAACAGATAAAAGGAGAAAGAAATTTGGTTAACAAATTCAGAATTGAAAAAGAAGTAATAAAAGAACAATATGAAGAATCTGAGGCTGAGAAACAGAAAGTTAAAGATGAAAATTCTGAATTGATGAAAAGGCTTTCTGAACTAAAAGTTGAGTTTTCAAAAATAAAGGATGAAAAAGGTGATTTACAAATAAAATTTGATATGTTATTTGAAGAAAGAAAGAATTTATACACCAAAGTTAAAGAATTAGAAGATCTGAATTTGAAAAGGGGTCAGACTCAGCAAACACTAAATCTTTTATTAAGCAATGTTAAAGATACAAGATTTTACAACCCAAAGAAGGGATTGGGATTGGAAGAAAATGTCACTTTAAAAAGAGCTCCAATCAACTTGTATGAAAAACTTCAAGTTTCTAAGCCAAAAATTCCAGAAATTGTTGAAGTTTTCATAAGACCTGCTAGTTCTATAACAAGTTCTGACAATTTGCAAAGACCAAACTCTAAAAAGTCAGATGAGAAAATTTCTGAGTCTAAAACAGAAAAGTCAGTTGGGTCAGAAGAAAAGGTTAAGAAAGAAGTTTCTAAACCAACAGATGAGAAGCCAAGATACAATGATACTAAATTCAAGTATGATTCTTTAAATGTCAGCTACAAAAATAAACAACCAAGTTTTTCATATCATGACATTGAAAGCATATTTGACATAAGTAAAAATTCTGAAACAGTCAATCAGAAGTCTGAAACTTCTAGTCAGGATTCTGTACTTTGTAGTCAGAACTCTGAATCTAAAGATCAGACATCTGAGTCTGTAAATCAGAACTCTGACTTAGGTAGTCAGAAGTCTGATTCAACTGGATTTTCTGAAACAAAATCAGATGAATTTTTGCAACTTGAAAAGAGATTTAATCTTGTGAGTCAAGAACTTGAGGACTTAAGGAAAACTTATGATGAACTTGAAAATGATTTCTGTGAGGTGGATATTAAACTTGAAGAAGCTTTGAAAGAAAAGAATATTTTTATTCAGAAAATAACAGAGCTTGAAAAACTGAAGACTGAGTATGATCTTTTTAAAATTAATGCTTCAAGAGAAAATGATAAATTCTTTAATGAATCAAGTACATATGAAAAAGGTGAATCATCTAATTCTTCTAACAAAAAGAACTTGAATTTTTCAGAAAAAGAAGAAAGCAAAAGGAAAGATGATCTTGCAAAGTTGAATGATCTGAAAAGGGATCTTGAGAAGCTTAGAATGAAATCTACTTCTGAACTCAAAGCTAGAAACTCTTGTAATAAGGGCAATTGTACTCTGAACAGTATCAATAAAAATGAAATGACCTATGTTTCAGATTTATTGTCACTTGCAAAGAAAAATCTTGTTTGTGTTAGATGTAAAAATGATTCATTCCAATATTCTCATAAATGTCAAGTCAAAATAACTTTTGTTTCATACATAAGAAAAGATATTCAGAAAGTTTCTGTTCCTCAGAATACAGAAAAGAAGAAAATTTCTGTTCCTCAGACTCAGAAGAAAGAAAAGATAAAAGAAAAGAAAGTTGAAAATATAGCAAAACCAAAAGTTACAACTCTCAAAAAGAATTTGAACAAGCTTGTAAGCAGAAAATGTTCTGACTTCATAAAAGTTCAAGGAAAATGGTGTTTGAAGAAAGATTTTGAGTGGAGAGTAAAAGGTACTAATGTTAAATCCAATGACAAAGCTAACAAAGATGGACCCATTCCAAAATGGGTACCTAAACCTAACTGATCCTTTTGCAGGGCTGTCATGTGTGGTTTTTAGATTCAGGAGCTTCAAGACACATGACAGGTCAGAAGTCTTTTCTATCAAACTTCACAGAAAAGGCTGGAGGAGCAGTAAACTTTGGAAATAACAGCAAAGGACAAGTCAAAGGTTATGGGGATTTAACTAAAGGGGATCTGACTATCCAAAAGGTTTTCTATGTTGAAGGATTACAGCATAATCTTTTCAGCATAAGTCAGTTTTTAGACAGTCTTTGTCAAATTAAGTTTCAAATAACAGGTTGCATGATTTTAACTGAAAATGATGTTAAAGTCTTCTGGGCCAAAAGACATATGGACTTATTTGTAGTTAATTTTTCAAAATTGAAAACATTAAATACAGTTTGTCTTTTATCAAAATCAACTGCAAATGAATGCTGGCTTTGGCACAGAAGATGTTCTCATCTGAATTTCAAAGATCTTAATAATCTCGTTGCAAAACATCTGGTTAAAGGCTTACCAAAGCTTAAATTTGAAAAAGAATCATTATGCTCAGCTTGTGAAATGGGCAAGATGAAAAAGAGTTCTCACAAATTAAAAATGGACTCATCTTGCAAAGCACCATTAGAAATGATTCATACTGATCTTTGTGGTCCAATTTCAGTTCAATCTATGGGAGGAAAGAAATATATGCTTGTGATTGTTGATGAATTCTCCAGATACACATGGGTTGAGTTCCTAAGAGCTAAGTCAGAAGCTGCTACTACATTGATAAATTTTATCAAAAGGATTCAAGTTCTCTTACAACTTCCAGTTCAGAAAATCAGAAGTGATAATGGAACAGAGTTCAGAAATGAGACTCTTCAGAATTTTTTAGAAAGTTCTGGGATTTCTCACAATTTTTCTGCTGTCAGAACTCCTCAACAAAATGGTGTTGTTGAAAGGAAGAATAGAACTCTAGTTGAAGCTGCGAGAACAATGCTGGCTTATGCAAATCTTCCTACTTTCCTATGGGCTGAAGCAATTGCAACTGCTTGTTTTACACAGAATAGAACTTTAATCAATAAGAGATTAAATAAGACTGCTTATGAACTGATAAATAAAAGAAAACCATTAATCAAATTCTTTCATGTTTTTGGTTGCAGGTGCTATGTTCTTAGAGACAGAGAAAATCTTGCCAAATTCGATAAAAAGGCAGATGAAGGATACTTTGTGGGTTATTCTTTAACTTCCAAAGCATTCAGAATCTACAATAGAAGAACCAAGAGGATGATGGAGAGCATAAATGTAACTTTTGATGAAGCCAGAATGCGGACTTCTGAACAAGACAGTTCAGAACTCATGCTGAACAAGACAAAAATGACTTCTGATACAAATTCTAATCCTATTTGTTCAGAACTCAATTTACTGTTTAAGGATGCTTTTAGTGAACTAATTTCTGATTCTTATGCAGAATATGAAAACCCAAAGATGGTCAAAGAGATGAAAAATAAGACTCCAGAAATAGTTCAATCAACTGTAATTTCTGACAAAGGTCCATCAGAGGAATGTCCAAATCTAATAAATACAAGTGGTGAAAATTCTGAACCTTGTAATCAGAATTCTGATTCTTGTACTCAGAACTCTGAACAAGTCACTCAGAATTCTGACTTTATTAATCAGAACCCAAACTTGGATATAACTCCTATTCATACATCAGAACAAGGGGACAGTTCAGAATTACAAGCAATCATTGATGAGAATGATGCAAACAACAATTATTCAGAGATTGATGTACTCCCTAGTGCTAATAAATGGACTAAAAATCATCCTATTCATCAAGTAATAGGTGATCCATCAGCAGGAGTAAAGACCAGATCAGCTACAGCAAATGAAGCAATGTTTGCTGGTTTCTTGAGTGTGATTGAACCAAAGAAAGCTAATGAAGCCCTAGAGGATCCATACTGGATTTCAGCAATGCAAGAGGAATTGCTTCAATTTGAAAGAAATAAAGTTTGGAGACTCATTCCAAAGCCTGAAGGTAAATCTATTATTGGAACTAAATGGGTGTTCAGAAACAAAAAGGATGAATCAGGTGTTGTCATCAGAAACAAGGCAAGATTGGTTGCTAAGGGATACTGTCAACAAGAGGGAATTGATTATGATGAGACATTTGCACCAGTGGCAAGAATAGAGGCAATCAGAATATTTTTGGCCTATGCTGCACATAAAAACTTCAAGGTGTATCAAATGGATGTCAAATCAGCCTTTCTAAATGGCAAACTTAATGAAGAGGTGTATGTTCATCAACCTGAAGGTTTTGTTGATCCAGAATTCCCTGATCATGTTTATATTTTAGACAAAGCTTTATATGGTCTAAAACAAGCACCACGAGCCTGGTATGACACTCTTACTAAACACTTGTTAGGTTCAGGATTCAAGAAAGGTAAGATTGACACAACTTTGTTTTTAAAGAAACAGGGCGATGATTTGATTCTGATTCAGATTTATGTTGATGACATAATATTTGGTTCTACCAGTCCAGAATTATGTGATAATTTTTCAAAAATCATGTCATCTGAATTTGAAATGAGCATGATGGGTGAGCTGAATTTTTTCCTTGGTCTTCAAGTCAAACAATTACCAAAAGGTATTTTTATAAATCAAGGAAAATATGTCAGAGATATTCTGAAAAAGTTCAAAATGTCTGATTGTGCTTCTATGAGAACACCTATGGCAACTAACATAAAGTTAGATGCTGATCTCAAAGGTGTTTCAGCAGATATCAAACTCTATAGAGGCATGATTGGGTCATTACTTTATTTGACTGCAAGTAGACCAGATATCATGTTTTCTACCTGTTTCTGTGCTAGATTTCAATCTAACCCGAAAGAATCACATATGTTGGCTGTCAAAAGGATTTTAAGATATCTCAAAGGAACACCTGATCTAGGTTTATGGTATCCAAAAGAAACTGACTTCAAATTGACTGCTTTCACTGATGCTGATCATGCAGGAAGTAGGTTGGACAGAAAGAGTACATCTGGTGCTTGTCACTTTTTGGGAGATAAAATAGTGAGTTGGGCATCAAAGAAGCAGAATTGTGTGTCCACTTCAACTGCTGAAGCAGAGTATGTTGCTGCTGCTGCTTCATGCTCTCAAACATTTTGGATGAGAACACAACTCATGGACTATGGATATCAGCTTAACAAGATTCCCATCTATTGTGACTCAGAAAGTGCAGTTGCCATTACTCAGAACCCTGTTCAACATTCGAAGACTAAACATATAGATGTGAGGTATCATTTTATAAAGGACTATGTGGAAAAAGGAACTATAGAGATGCACTTTGTGCATACAAAGTATCAATTGGCTGACTTGTTCACAAAGCCTCTTGATCACAAAAGGTTTTCTTTTCTCATATGTAAAATAGGAATGCTTAATCTGCATAATTGAAAATATTTTTTTCTTAAAAATGCTAAATTTTTCTAAGTAAAATTGTCTGAGTAGTGTACCTAGAACTCTGAGTCTTAAGAATCAGAATTTCTGAGTACTAAGATCAGAACTTCTGAGTCTTGAGGTCAGAACTTCTGAGTCTTGAGTTCAGAACTTCTGAGTCTTGAGTTCAGAACTTCTGAGTCTTGAGGTCAGAACTTCTGAGTCTTGAGATCAGAACCTCTGAATCTTACGGTCAGAGATTCTGAGTCAATACATCAGCAATCTAGCTTTCAAAAATTTATTTTTGAGAAATAAAAATACTTCAACTGTGTGGATTATGCTTCTTCTATTATCTTTTCATCTCATCTTTATGTATCATTAATAGTCAAATGCAAGCTCAAGTCAAGGGGGAGCATCAAAATTCCTTTGGAAATCATTTTGTGATGCTTAAAAGATTTGCTTTCATTTTCTATCTCTGATTATTCTAAGAAGAACAAGCTTTTCATGATAAATTTTGTTGTTATTCAAACTATATCTGAATTAAAAAAAATTTCATATTCAGATATAAGATTTTAAATGATTTTTTAATTCATCATAATATGAACAGAATTTTGATGATAAAAAGTGTTTCTATCTGTTCAAACCTCTTCTGAATAATCAAAATGTTTTATATTTGTCAGAAGTTGATTTTAAATGACATTTTGGTTACAAGGTAAAATTCTTCTGAGAAGAACAATCAGATATCTGATAAAGAAAAGTCAAAACATCTGAGCGTGTTATTCAGATCTTTGACTTGAGTCAAAATTCTATCTACTAACACGTGTCAGCTTCATATTTGTTTGATTATGCCACGCATTTCATTTAAATCCTCTGTGGCATTTCAAATGTGTTGACTCCGTTATAACATTGATTTTGCTTTTCCGTTAAACCTTTCAACTTCGCGGATTTTAAATAGGTCTTAAAATCCCTATTTCAAATCTTTTCAAATTCCAGAGCGAAAAGTGAGATACGAATCAAATCCAGAGTTCTTTGAATTTGTTTTCTTCTTAAATCATGTCTAGAATACGAAGGAGTGGTCAAATTTCGCTACACTCTACAAAATCGATAATGGATTCATCTGATTCGGATAATGATGAAGTACAGAATAGAGCTGTAGAGGAAGAAGCAATAAGAAATGATGGAGAAGATGAACAAATGGATGAATCTGAAGGAAATGCGGATGAGGTAAACGTTAATATTGAACATGAACAGAGTGCTGCAGGTTCTATTATGTCAGATAGACCTACTTTAGTGGAAATAATTGTTCCTGAGAGTGAATGGCTGAAATTATCTGAAAATAACTGTGTTATATTATTTGAGGAAAGTCGGTTTAAGCCTGAACACAGAATTATCATGGAGTTATTCAAACACCATCCGTACAGAAAATGGTTTACACGAAGTAAAAATGTGCCTGTTCAGTACATACAACAATGGTGGAAACATCTTAGGTTAGAAGATAATAAGTTTGTGTCTGAAATTGGAGGAGTGACATTTGCCTTATCTATCTCTGCACTAAGAGAAATGCTGAATTTACCAGAGAAAGATGATGTACAAAGAAGGACAGATTTTGAGGACTCACCCTTAACAGAGGAATTAATAGCAGAGTTCATGAAGTTGGGATACAATGAAGGATTGAGGACTCTCAGTTTGTTCAGAAGAAACAAATTACCACCTATTTGGGCTTGCTTCTTTCATGTGGTAAATAAATGTGTGTCAGGGAAGAATAGTTCTGCTGATCAAGGTTCTAAACAAATTCTTCAGATCTTTCAGGGTTTAGTGAAGAATAGGCATTATGACTATACTTTAATACTTTGGGAAGACATGAAGAATACATTTGAGAAGAATCAGAAAGCAATTCAGAAGAAAACAAAGGATGCTCCACTGACATACATTCCTTATATAAGGTACTGGCAAATTGTTATTTGGTATGCCATGCAGGAAAACAGAACAATCTCAAGAAGAACAAATGAAGAGCATGGTCCTACATTTTATTTGGGTAAGATGACCTCGGTAACAAGACTTGAAAACTATCCCAATCATAAACTGTTGCCAAAATCACTTAGGAATTATATTCCAAGGGAGAGTGAGATTTTATAAGCATATTGCACCTCTATGGGAATTGAATTACCTCAAATCCCTACCCAAGAGGACCAACCTGAGAAGAGAGGTGAGGGGTCTAGTCGAATTAGAGAGGGGGAGGATGTTCAGATGGGTGAACATTCTGAGAGACTTGAGAGGGAAAATTCTGAGAGCTTGGTTAGATTTGGTGAGGAAAAACAGAATGAGAGTGATGAGGATGAGAGATTGTCAACAGAGGTTCAAACAGAAAGAGATGCCTCTGAACCAGCTAATCTTGACCAGGTAACCACAAATGCTATTGGTTCACATCTCTTGG
This sequence comes from Saussurea involucrata, assembly GCA_033807775.1. Lineage (NCBI taxonomy): Eukaryota > Viridiplantae > Streptophyta > Magnoliopsida > Asterales > Asteraceae > Saussurea > Saussurea involucrata. The sequence continues at coordinate 236,071,446 of CM066321.1, read as the reverse complement.
TGTCCAATATTGAAACAAACACCATGGACCTAGTGGTGGATCTTGAACAACCCATCCATATCCACTCAGAAGCATTTCAACATGCTACTGTTTCACACAAATCCGGGGAACCATCCCAAACTCATTTGGAGGGAGGTGATAAATCCCAATCTATTTTTCAACACATTGAGTCTGAATATCACAGTCCTATTCATATTGAGCCTGAAATTCCTTCTGACACTTGCACAAATCAGGAATTTCGTATTCCTGAAACAACATTCATAGACATACCTAATGTTGGGTGTCGAGGATTAGATGGAAGTCCTGGTGAGGTGAACATTACAAAAGCCTCATTCAAACGTACATCTGTTGTACAAGATGACTGTGTGTTATCTACAGGCCATGAGCCCTCTGGGCACATGAAAACTGGACCATCTGTTGGTTCAGGTTCACTGTTAGAAACTTATGAATTTGAAAAGATTCAGAAACAAAACAAGGAGATGGGGGAAAAAGTAGAAAATTTGGAGAAGAAGGTGGAGGATTTGAATGATGAGATGTCAGATTTGAAAGTTGTGTTGGAGAAAAAGTTGATTTCTGTTGAAACCAAAGTAGACGATGTAAAGAAATCCTTGGATTCTCACAAAAAGGAGATCATGGATATAATGTCTGGTTTTCAAAAAGATATGTTTAAACAAATGCAAGGTATGCAGGAATCTATACTGAAAGCACTGAGTGTATCATTGGCTTCTACTTCAAAGCCTCTTGATCCTGTTCCTATTGCAGAAGCTGAACCTGAAGTTACTTTTAATCAGAACTTGAAAAGAAAGTTTGATGATAATGAGCCTCATGATCATCAAAAGGGGGAGAAAAGACAAAGGTTAAGTTCTGATGATGATATTGGCATAGAAGATTTTGAGATGGCAGATATGCAATTAGCTAGTACAAAAAGTTCAGAAGATCAAACACAGGAAAGTTTAAAGGCAATAACTCAGATAGTTCAGATTGATAGCTCAGATACAGAGGAAATGGAGTTGGAAAGTACAGATGGTGGTGATTCAGATAAAACAGAGGAAGTGAACTTAGAAATAGAAATGGAAGGAAACTCAGATGAAACTGAAGCTATTGAGGAATCTGTATTGAGATCAGAAAAGACAGTGGAAAGTGAAGTGGTCAACATGTGTACAGATATTGTGGTGTATAACAAAGAAAATATGACGGATTCTGAATTAGAAGAAAGGAGGTTAAGTGAAGAGTTGATCAGAAGGATGCATAATAATTTAGTCAGAGCTTTGAATGTTCAAAAAGTTCAGCAAGGAATAAAAATGGTAAGACCTATTGATCTAATGGGAGAAGAAGACAGAACTGTGAATTATACTCAGGATTTTGAAGATGATTTTATATTTAACTTTTGTGATGAGTTAAATACAGAAGAAGAGTATGTGAAAGTGAAAGACTTCTTTATGCCTTCTGAGTATGTATTCAGAAAACCAATTGAGATCCCAAAGATTAACTTGCAAAGACTAGAAGAACCTGTATGTGATTTCATTCTAGAGTTAAGTGATGTGCCATTAGCCAGACAATTTCATGATGATATTTTTCCTGAGGAAATATATGATAATCTCTACTACACAGAAGGAGAGTATGAGCCTTTGGAAAGTAACATTGATGGTTTTATGGATGACAGAGCTCAGATGGTCTACTCAGAAGCTTCTAACAGGTTCAGAGTTCCTGACTCAAAACTGCATATTCAGAAAAGAATTGAGAAAGTTCTGATGTTTCAACAAGATGAATTCAATGGTTTAATGTTTGTTAGAATGGAAGTACTGAAAGAAAGAAATACAAAGGTTTCCATGTCTACTTTTGATTTTCACAGATTGACTCTTGATGATCAGATCTTTCTAGTCAAGTTCTTTGCCAGCACTGAAGAAGCCTTGATAGAAATTGAATGCAAAAGACTTCTGGGTATCTATGTCAGAAATATATACTTGTATGACTTCCAATTAGCTATTGAAGAAAGAAAAGAGAAGTGTAATCTGAGTTCTCCCACAAAGAAAACAGAAATTGGTTTGCATTTGAAGGGATTTGTGAATGAAGGAATGGAGACAGAAGGGTTCACATATATAGTTCACGAAAGGCTTGAATTGTTCAGATTAAAAGAGTTGGTGAAGTACAGTGATGCAACTCTGAATTGGTTATTGATTAAAATGGAAGTAAGTGTGGAAACTGAAAGAGAGAGTTTAAAGAAGAGATGTATAAACTGTGTGAAGAGGAGGTTGGATCTTAGAAGAAAAATCAGAAACAGTAGTGAATGGTTGCTATCTGAGGTGAATCCCAAAAAGATTCTACATAATGATTTTGTGTTTCCTGCTGAGTATGAAGTGAATGAAATTCTGTCAGATGAAGTTGAAGAAGTGCAGAACACAACATCTCAGAATGTGCAGATAACTAGTTTTGATCAAGCTGAATAGTCTGAACCCAAAGAAGATGAAATATCCATTGATCTAAATGGATACTTTCTTGAATTTGATTTGCCTGAGTTCTTCAAACCAAAAGAAGTACAATTCTTGGATGTGTATTATGATAGACCTAAGGAGACTCAGATCTGGTTGGCTGAAAAATCAAGATGTCTTGGCAAAACAAAGCAAGCCGTTTACTCAGATTTTTTAATTACTGGAATCAGAGAATTGAGGGTTAAGAAATTCAGAAAGATGGAGTACTTATCTTTTGAAGTTCTGAGAGAAGATGGCAAGGTTTATTACTTTACTGATGCAGATTTTGAGAAACTATCAGTGGTTGACTTCTACAGATTACACAGCTTTCTATGCTTCAAAGAGTCGAGCAAAGACAGAAATGAAAGGAAGGCAAGAAGTGTGGTAATTGAGGCCATGTTCTACATCTTAAGGTGGCACTGTTATACAGATTTTCAAATAGCTTTGTACTTACAAAAGTCATGTGTTTATCTGGAAAATCCCAACACAGATCATGAACAGAAAAAGGTGTTAAAGACTGGAAGTGTTCACAAATATCCAGATTTGGGAGTATTTTTGAAAAACAAAAGTGGAAAGATCTTCTTCAGAGCAAAGGAAACTGCAAAATACTGTTCTGGAACTTTAAGAATCATAAAGCATAATTTGGAGAAAAAGATGCTGAAAGTGAAGGAAGCAAACATGACTCAAGAAGTAATCAATCAGCGAGTTGAAATTATTCAAGAAATCATTGACAAAATTGATAAGAGGCTTAATCTGAGAAATGTGCTACTTCAGAAAATTGTTCCTGCTCTGAAAGAACTGGATGATGCAAAGTTTAAGTTTATTTGACAAAAAAGGGGAGATTGTTAGATCTGAAGTTTTGTCAATAAACCAAGTGTTGAAGATCTGATAAGAAGACTCAGATGTTCTGAGTAGAGAAGTCAGAGGTCTGACTGTGAAAGCTCAGAAGTATTGATAAGAGAAATCAGAAGTCTGGGAAGAGAAGTCAGATGTCTGAGTTAAGGAGTCAGAAGATCTGAGAAGCGTTATCAGAAGAATGTTCAGAAGTTCTGAACTACCTGTTCAGAACTTATGACGAGATACTTTACTTAGTATTTTATAAACTAATTAGGACACGTGTTATGTTCTTATTAGTCTTTCTTATTTGTACTGTAGCTTTAAGATGTCCGTTGCAGTATAAATAGTAGTTAGCTCTACGTTGCTAACTGATTGATTTTTCCCATATAACTTTGTATTCATTCTTTGTAATCTTTGAGATTCTCTCTCTCTTAGATCTGTAATTCTGTTCATCATTGAATACAATTGGGCTTGATCATACAAATTCTCAATTACTGCTTTCTACATTGATTGTAAGATAAGATCCTGAACTTTCAGAGTCCTTAGAATTGGTTCTATCTATTCTTTCCTTGGGACAATCCTTAGCCATGTGAAACGTGTCACCACAGTTATAGCATTTTCTATAGATAAAAATCTTTTTAACACTATGACCACTTTTCCTGTTTTGGCTTTTAACATTAGGTTTTATGACCGTGTTAGAAGAGAACAAAGCAGAAGGTTTGGACCCAGGAATTCCTTTGTCAGAGTTGTGGATTGGAGAGTTGGATGATTCTTTGGAGTTTGACTTTTTCAAAAGAACAGATCTTGGAATAGGAAGAATAGACGAGTTACCAGAAAAATTCTTTGGAGTAAATCTTTTGGGATGGAAATTGGCCACAGATTCGACCACCGATTTCCCTTTGTCAGAAGATGAAAAACCTTTTGTGGGAACTTGAGGTTCTCTTTTGGGAATCTTTGAGGGCTTAGGTTCAAAGTATTCATCTATGTGAATAGACTTTAATAACTCATGGAGAGGTATGGGAGGATCATCGGTGTTGACATCGGTGGGGTTTGATTTTTTCAGCAAGGTGACTTTTGAGGAGTTAGAGGATGAGGCTTCATCAAAGGTTGATCTTTTTGAGAGACCAGGGATGAGTTTTGAAATTTCATCAGAGTCAAGTTCCTCAACGAATTGATTTGAGGAAGCCTCTTTTGCTTTTACAAACATTCCATATTTTCGAGCTTCACCCAGATCTAAAGAATTTAAGGAGATGGAATCACAAGAACTTGAATCAGAGGCATCATCCCACACACTGGAGATAGGAATAAGTGCATGGGAAGAAGCTTCAGGATGGACTTTGCCGAATCCTAGACCGATTTTGCTCTTTCCACTGATTTGACTTTGAAAGAGTTGTTCAAGATTTTTTGAAGAATCTGTCCATTTTCTTACAACCTCTTGCTCCTTTTTAAGTTTCTTAAAAAGCGAGTTCTTTTCTTTTGAAATCACATGATTTATAGTTTTCAAGTCCTCAAGCTCAACTTTGATTTCCTCAAACTTTTTAAGCTTAGACATGCAAATTTCAAGTTCAGATTTGAGTTCTTTCACTTGAGCAGATTTCTATTCTTGCTATCTTTGACAGAATAAAAGTCTTTAGTTAAAGATTCATACGCATCTATCTTTTCACTATCAGTCATATCATTAAAAGGATGTACCTGAGCATAAGCTGTCGAGCACCCATTCGACACAAGAGCCATTGGAGAGATAGCTTTTTTAGAATCCTCCATCTCTTCAGAAATGGCCATGAAGCACATATTGTGAGAATCACTGTCAGAGGTGTCTTCTTCATCCCAGTTATGAGTTTCTGCCATTAGACCTTTTCCTTTTCTTTCAAGACCCTCACTCCTTTCTTTCTCTTTCTTGTACTTGGCTTTATACTTCTCAGCGCGCTCCTGATGGTCTAAGGAAGAGGATTGGGAATCCTTTTTGGAAAAGGTTGATTTGAAAGGATTATTTCTGGGTTTCTCATTCTTTGAAGAATATTTGTCAGAGGATGGGTTCCTAGACTTAGTAACACGCTTACTCCTACACTCAGATGCAAAGTGTCCTTTCTTGCCACAGTTATAGCACTCTTCATTTGACTTATCAGATGAAGTCTTGGAAGAAGAAGATTTTCTAAAATTTCTGGATTTGATGAAAGGACGAAATTTGTTCTTAGAGCCAGCCATCATTGCCATTTCTTCAGACAATTGTTCAACCATAATTTCCTCACCTTCATCATCAGCATCACTAAGATATGCCTCCGTTTGGTGGGTAGAGTTATTTTGGCTGTCATTGTCAGAGTCTGATGACGGATAGGTGATTATAGGAACATTTTGAGATTTCTTGGAGCTTTCACTGACAAGAGCTATAGAAGAGCTCTTTATCTCTTTGATGAAAGATTTCCTTTGTAACTTTGTTTGCTCAAAATTGAAGAGAGTCCATAAAGGACAGTTAAGGGCATGAACTCAAGGTCCTTGGTAGTTTTAATGCAAGTACATATATTCTCCCAAAAATCTGGAAGACAATCCATGAACTTGCTTAAGACTTCCTCATTATCATAGACTCTGCCCAATAACTTCAGATCATTTAAAAGAGAGTTGAAACGATTATAGTAGCTAGGAAGAGATTCTCCTTTTTCAAAAGAAAAGAGTTCATATTTTCTAATGAGACCAATCTTTTTACATTTCTTTACTTCCACAGTACCCTCGTACAGTACACACAGTGTGGTCCACATCTCTTTAGCAGTTTCAAAGTTAACCAGAGAGTGATAGACCTCATCAGGAAGAGAGAGTGCAATAATTGCTCTTAGCTTAGAGTCGAGAGAAACCAAACGTTTTTCCTCATCAGTATATTTCTTAGGGTTTTTGAGAATGTAACGACCAGTAGCACTGGATTTTTCTTCATCAGAATCACTAGAGATTTCTTTTTGCATGGTTTCTTTACCAGGCCTCTGCGTTTCATAGCGAGCCCAAACTCTGGGGATGATAGGTCCCTCTTTGAGAAAGGTTGGATATCTAATATCCACTCCTTCCATGAATAGCATCATGCGGCTCTTCCACAAAGAGAAGTTGTTAGCATTAAACTTAGGAGGTTTGGTTATGGAGCCATTCTCAGAAAAGTTGTTTTGAAAAGAGTTTTCAATTGTAGAAGAAGAAGAGTCAGCCATCGCAGATCAAGTTTATGGGATTAAACTTTCTGCTCTGATACCACTTGTTAGTCCCAGATGGCTTAATAGAAGGGGGGGGGGGGGGGGGGGGGGTTGAATACAATACTCACAATTTTCACAATTTTAATTCTTTTATTGAAAATCTTTCAACTAGAATTACACAAAGAAACTTAAAGACTGTTGCGGAAAAGAACAGATAAACTATTCTAACAATCTTTCACAAAGTATACTAAATAAAACAACAGAGAACACTAAGAGCAAAGCTATAAGGTTATCAAGCAATATGAAAATCTTGCACTGAGAGAAATCCAGAAAGCGTAATTTGCATGGAGTCTTCATCTTCCTTTTATAGTGAGGATAAGGTACTGAGCATTAAATGCATGGTACTATTATCCTCAAGTCACTTGCAACGTACCAATGGTCTTTGGAAAAGTACCAGTGGATTTCTAAAAAGCTGATAAGTCACTATCACATTTTTTCTTGAAACCAGGAATAGAAGCCATGCTGAAAGGACATCTTCTAAAAAGATAATAAGACAAAATGTTACTTTTGCCTTGTATCAGATTTTGTCCCGAAATAAATGATCTTCTTTATGAGTATTCAAGACAATATCACCGAAGGAGTTCCACCGATAATATTGTCAAGAATATATAACCATCTGCAAAGAAGTACCATTTCCACAAAGTTCCTACCGAGTTTAAGAAGCGTATCGGTGGAAGCTGTTCACCGAATCTGAAGGTATTTTCGGTAGAGGCAGTTCACCGAAAAATGAGAGCTACTTCGGTGGAGATGAAGGCCACCGAAATTGTGAAGACAATTCGGTGGTGATGATGGCCACCGAAATTGTGAAGACAATTCGGTGGTGATGACTTGTTTGTTTGTTGAGAAGAGTCTTCTATTTTCCACAAGTAGAGAGTCTTCAAGCTTGGTTTCGGTTGATCTTCGACTTCACCGAACATTTGCTATTTTGTACAAGTCATTCAAAGAACCAAACTAAAATATTCTAAGTAGGATTTTTAGGGAAAACATCGGTGAGTCAATTTCTAATCCTTGGTGACCCAACAGGGTTCTTCTTATATACTGCATGTATTTAATGCATGGAAGTATTGCTTTACACGTGGCAGCAGCTGAGTGGTTGCATGTCATTGACCTTTGTAGACAACCTTAGTAGCCGCATGGTGCACAGTGTAGAATCAGAGTTGGTGTACGATCATAGACAAAAAGGATGTCCGTTCTGACATTTCGTACGGAGACGTGCAAGGGAGATAAGACAATAGTACTTTGTAAGGAGACTTCATGATCAGCTTTTCGTTGAAACAGTTCTTTATCAGCGAATGATAAAGTTCAGCGATTGCTGAAGTCTTCTACTTGATACTTCACGTTGGGTGGAAAAATCTTGGCTTCGCTGATATTCGCATCAGTTCATTAGTAGACTTGTCGCTGGTTCTTCGACTTCAGCGTAGAACATATGTTGACGTGAAACTTGTCTTCAGGGATCATAAGTAAACAACTAACTTATCAGCGATCATCTCATAGACTGAACAGGCTCAGAGCTACTCGATGAACAGAGATCGCTGACTATTTAACTTTAAAGAGCGAGAGTTACTATCAGCGGTACTGAACATTCTTAGTACTTATCAGCGATAGTGAAACTCTAATACATATTGTTTACTTACAATTTTCACTAAGTGTTTAAGAGAGGGTCATTATCAAATCACTGAGGGTTTGGATCAACAATCTCCCCATGTTTGATTATGACATAGCAACAGAGAAAATTGCTAATTAATGAAAACATAAGGATAAAAAGAACTCATAAAATATTTGTCCCTTTTACTGTTTTCTGGGATCTTTTCAGTACTGATGGAGTAAAGTACATTCGCTAAATTTTTTCTTTAAACTTCATAAAGGTTACAGAGTGAAGTGGAAAAATCACAAGTACAACAAATAAAATTACAAGTACAAAAGATGTAGACAGATAAAGATAGAAAGCATTACAAGGCGATCCTATCCGTCAAAAGCTTCTTCCTTAATGAGAAGTTCATCAAGGGTCTTTGATGTGGGAATCATCCAGTCAGGGACCGTTATACCTTGATCCTTTTTGTTCTTTGCTTCTTCAAAGATCAGGGGCTTGAGGTGACGTGCCTTAAGATCGCGTCTGACTTCACACCAGTATATGAGGTCTCTGAGTTGTTCGATGGGAGTGATTGGAAGCTCAGAGATGCGTTTAAAGTGTTGTCGTCCATAGCAGTCTAGAAAGAAGATGCCATAGGGTTCACTTAAGACTTTTCCTGGGATGAAAGTTTCACTAGGAGGCAGGGAGGTGTCAAGTACTAAGAGGTCAGGGTCACGGCCAAGTACTTCTTCGCGTGAGAAACCTATAACTGTTTCATTCCGTATAGGAGGACCTGAGTCTGAGGTTTTCTTTTTCTTTGCAGAGGCCCTTCTTTGTTGAGGTGGAAGAAGAGTGGAAGGAGGAATATCCACAGCAGAAGAAACCAAGTCGATCTGAGAATTTAAAATTTTCTCGACATGGCTCTTGAACTTTGAGCGAGATCGCTGAATGGCTAATTTCACTTCCAACTATTCAGAGAAACCAAACTTCTCTAATGAAGTAGCGTAGAAGGTTTGTTTGGTTTTGTCTTCTCTGAATACGTCAACTTCAACAACAGGAACGTCTACAAACGCTTTTCCTCTGATATTTACCTTGATGATTTTGGATGGTCGAGATCGATAGTTCATCATTTCTTTACACCATTCCAAAGTCGAGTCAGATACCTTAGTCTTTTCTTCAACAATCCTTTGGGCATCATCCCATAGCTGACGTTGGACATCAATGGGAGTTCTTTTCAGCGCGGGGTCTTTCACCGATTGTTGGACAAGCTGGATGGCGAGAGCCTTATCTTTTTCTTCAGCTTCCTTCTTTTCGGCCAGTAATCTTTCAGCTCTTAAATGATCCTCGTATTCTTTCCTTGATATCCTGAACTTTGTGGGAACAGGGATTTTGTCACGAGGAAGAATGATTCGCTGATCTTCAAGCTGTTTGATCATTGCATCTCTCTTTTCTTGATCCTCTTCACTTAGCTTTTGAGGAGCCAAGGAAGGTCTGTTTTTGTGAGAGAGCAGATGTTCTTCAGATTCATCAGTCCCAGTGGTTAAATCCAAGACTGGGATTATTTCTTCAGCTCTTGTGGCTGGGATTATTGTTGGTGTAGTTGTATGAGCTTCAGCGGGATCCTCAAACAGGGGAGAGGACTAGCTGAAACACAGCGATTGTTTAAGTACGAACATGGGAAGAAAGAGATAGAGAAAAGAATGTGGTTAAGTGTATAGAGGTTTTATGGATAGAAGGATTGATATTGAGAAGGGATAGAGGAGGGATGCAGTATAAGGGAATATAAGATATTGTACCTGATAAGCTGGCTTAATCTGAAGGATAGCCAGATTGCCTTCTGCAGCGAGGCCTTTGTTTTTGCCTTGATCAGCTTCAGATGCTGCAGGCTTTGTCTTCTCCCCTGATGGTTCGTTTATCGAAATCCCTATCTCAGGGGCCTTCTTTGGCTCAACGAAGAAGAAGTCATCATCATCATCGTCATCATCATCATCTTTAGGGGATGATGATGGTTCTTCATCCTCAAGGTCGAGGTCTTCGTTATCTTCAGATTCATCATCGTAGGGTTCGGTTAAATCAGCAGCAGCTTTAGTTCCCTTATCTTCTTCGAGTTGCTCCCCCTCAGAACCAGAGGGAAGTTTCTTGGTTCCCTCAGGGTTTTCAACTCCCTGAGGTTGTGAAGTAGAAGCAGCAACAACTTCAGTTTTCTCCCCCTCAGCATTATGGGGAAGATCTTCAGCTTTCTTCTCCCCCTCTTCCACATCATGGTTGGGAGAGGAAACAGACTGTTCAGCAGCAGCAGTCATAGGATCACTGTCTTCTAGGCCAATGTCTCCCATGAGGATTTCAACCACTGCTATTCTGTCTTCTAGGCCAGAAATCGCAGGGCTGATCTTTTGAAGTGTTTCTCTATCGACCTGAGTAAAGTGATATTTTGGGGCATCCAGGCGATTGAGTATCTGCTGAAGTAGATATTTGACCGTCGTAACCTCACACAAGAGTACCAACCTCTGCCTTCAATGATGTGACTTCATTGGACAGAGTGGTGAAGTTTGTTGCGAGGGTGGTGTTGGTGAGGTTGAGATTGTTGACGTTTGAGGAAGTTTCAGCGAGGGTGGTAGCAAAAGTTGCAATGCTTCCATCCACCTTCTCTATATCAGCTTTGGAGGCTTTCGTGTCAACAACCTCGGTCAGCTTCTTGAGGTTCTCTCCATCGTCTGTAACCGCTGAAAAGTTGGTGGAGAGAATGGTGTTGTATGATTCCATCTTTGTTTCCAGGGCCTTCAGGGAGGTGTTGATATCTCCCAAATTAGGACCTGAAACAGTTATTAACTTATGAATAGAGGAAAGCTCAGAAGTTTGGGGTTGAGAGAAAGAAGTGTTTGGGATAATGTGTATACCTGCAGGCGGGTTGGTGAAGTTGTCGAAGCCTCGTAACCCTGAGAAAGTTTCATAGTCGTCTTCAATAGTTCCTTGACGACTGGAAGTACCTGCAGGTCCTGTGTTTTGTTCTATCATCCTCTGAAGATGTTCAGCAGTAGTGTCGCTGAGGAAGATGTTTGTTGAGGAGAATAGGGGAAGAGATTGAGTGACCAAAGGAGAGTTGGGAGGAATGATGGTTGAGAAAGTGGGTTGGGTGCGGGGTTCAGCGTTGGATTCGCTGAAAATCACTTCAGTCTCTAGAGAGGCTGAAGGAGGTGGGTTCAGTTCCAAGTTTATAACTTCAGTGTTTAGAGACGCTGAAGCTGGATGGAAGGGGTGGCTTGATCAGCTGTGGCAGAGCGTACCACTGAACTATCCAGCAGCTCTTCAAGATGAGTTGTGGAGTCTTCAGCATGTGAATGCTTGGGGGGTTGCTCCTTGGTTTTCTTGATTCTTTTGGAACCAAGTTGGGAAGTAGATTGTTTCCTTTTTCGAGAAGGAGTGGAGGGTGCAGCTTGGGTATCAGCGGTGGGGATTTCCACTGAATGAGGTGCAGAAGTAGAAGAAGGAGAATTAAGAATAGATAAAAGAGTAGTAAGACGTACCTCGTTTGCCAGCGGTAGGGGTGAGCAAACGGGCGGGTCGGGCGGGTTCGGGTTTTAAATTTCGGGTTAATCGGGTTTCGGGTGGAAGTTGGAGGCCCCGAAACCCGCCCTAAGTCTAAATCGGGTTTCGGGTTCGGGTGGTGATCGGGTTGTCGGGTTTCGGGTTCGGGTTCGGGTTGGGCCGATCCTAAGCCCATTTTTTCAGCCCAATTTTTTTGATGTTTTTTAGCCCTAATTAAATTGATATGTACATGTCTGAAGGAGGCAAACTTAATTACATTTGTTTAACTAATATATGAATAGTATTCATTGAATACCCAAGTACACCACAAGAAAATCATCTGTGTGTGTGTGTTTAGATGCGAGATGAGCGATTGTGGCTACTTTTACCGGAACCACCCACCTCTTCTTTCTTCCACATCCCAAACCCAAAACACCTCCATGGTAATTGGACCTGCATAAACAATAACCCATCTTAATTATGATTGACTGAATCATGCATGGATCAACTGCACAAACACAGAATCATATATATATATATCAAACAAAGTAAAAAGTCGGGTTAATCGGGTTTCGGGCGGGTTCGGGTTCGGGAAAACCCAAACCGAACCGAACCGAAGTACAAAGTCGGGTTAATCGGGTTCGGGCTAATCGGGTGATCGGGTGATCGATTTTCGGGTTTTTCGGGTCGCGGGTCGGGCGGGTAATTCGGGTTGGGCGGGTTTTGCTCACCCCTAGCCAGCGGCTTGAAGTCAAGCACCTTAGGGCCAACCTGAGAGAGTCTCAGATCACCCTCTTTTGGGTATTTGTCCCCAAGTCCAAGTTGAAAGATGGCGCTGATGAATCTGGGATAAGGAACCCATGAAGGTCTATCAGCCATATCTACTCTGAACGCAAGATCGTCATAGATGATCGAGGCCCAGTCAACATGTAGACCTTTCAACAATGCATAGCCCATTTCTTGCTGAGGTTGAGCAGCTTGATTAGAGGAGCCGGACTTCGCTGTCATGCAGCTTATCAAGTGGGCTAAGATGAAGTTCATCTCGCTTGGCATTTTGGACTTCTTGATCAGGGTCAGTTTCTTCTCAATCTCCTTGTCCCTCCCTTTGTCCCATGCGTAACCCATTGCATCAAAGAATGCAGTCATGGCTTCCATATCAGCATGGTTTTTGTGGTTTGGCAGAGAGACAAAGGGTTTTTCTTTGGTGGCAGTGGGTAGGCTGAGTGCTCGCCTGATAATGGCAGGGTTGATTTTGGTAGTGCCAAATTTGGTGTCACAGAGAATGACATCAAGGAGTTTCTTAGGGTCCTTGGATGAAGGAACCTGAGCGTGTCTAGCAGTATACCAGAACTGAGATAGAAGGAATTTATGGGTAGGGGGTACGAAGGTTAAGGCTTTGAATAGGCAGCAAGTTTGGAGAAAATTCACAGCATCATTTCAGATGTGTGACTTGCTTCTTCGGAGGAAAATCGAAAAGCGCATAGAGATTGTTGGATTTTGAGAAGTCTACTTTCTCAAGCGTGAACTTGACCTGAGGAGCCTTTGGTAAATTCAGTTTCTCCGTAGCAGGAGATTTCTCAGCGGTAGGAGCAGCAGTAGAAGATGCCATTTCTGTTTATCATATCAACCATGAATCATAAAAAAATACAGTCTTAATGTGGAAAGATTTTCCAATAAGATGTTTTCGAATTTTGTCCATTTCATTCAGACAAAAATGTCTTAATGAAGATTAGGGTTTTCTTGTTTTGAAAAAGAAATGCAAACCCAGTAAAAGTCTTGTTTTCCATTTTCCTTTAGATAAGGATTCTGGAAAAACGTATGAAGAACAAGTTTAATATATTTGATATATACTTGAAGAACAACCATGAAAAGGTTGTGTTCATAAAACCATGAAAGAAATGATTTCATTTAAAAAGTTCTTTTGTTTGATCTTTTGAAAACAAGGATAAGATCAGAAACAAGTTAAAACAGGTAAATAATGAGAATATTAACCTGGTTGTCGAAGAAGAAGATGAACAGTTTTCTGGAAAAGCTCGAGTTCAATAAGCAACAGTAAATCTTTTCTTTCTTGGAGAAGAAGTTCGCGTAAGGAAAAATATAAACTCGAAATAGTTTATATAGTGAGATTAGAGAGAGAAAAACTAGAGCGGGAAAGTTTTTCATCATGACACGGACACGTGTTTGCATTTGATTGGATGGTAAACGAAACGTGCAAACGTGTGTCAGAAAAAGAACGTGCCAGGGTTTATCCATTGTGATGATGTCACAAACGTCCTTTCATATTTTAGGATGTCTCTGAGGTTTTGAAAGCTCAGGGACTATTTTGAAAAACATGAAGCACTGAATAGAAATATAAGTGTTAGTTTAAGAAATTTCAAAGTATCGTTGTTAAGGAAGAGATATTCAGCGATGTGATTTGTTTTGAAATCTTGCATTTACATGCGAATGTCAGCGAGTAAAGAGAGACATACCTTGATATCAGCGAATCAACTTTGTTCAGAGAGAAGATGATAGAGTGGGTTATATAAGTCGGTTTTATCCGATCGTTGATCAAATGTGAACCACTGAAGATTTTACTCTTCAAAGTTTAGCATTCCAAGCTCGTTGATGAGAAAGTTGAATCTTGTCTCATCAAGAGGTTTGGTGAACAGATCAGCTAACTGATAGTCAGTTGGGATAAAATGAAGTTCTATATCACCATTCATCACATGATCTCTGATAAAATGATACCTGATTTCGATATGTTTGGTCTTTGAGTGTAGCACTGGGTTGTTGGCTATAGCGATGGCACTTGTGCTGTCGCAATAGATTGGAATTTTCGAGAGCTGAAGGTCATAGTCCAGTAGTTGATTTCTCATCCACAAGACCTGAGAACAACAGCTTCCAGCGGCTACATACTCAGCTTCAGCAGTTGAGGTGGACACTGAGTTTTGCTTTTTACTTGTCCAACTCACCAGCTTTCCACCCAGGAGCTGACAACCTCCTGTGGTGCTTTTCCTATCCAATTTGCAACCTGCAAAATCACTATCTGAATAGGCGATTAGATCAAACCCTGAGTCTTTGGGATACCAAAGACCTAGGTTCGGAGTACCCTTAAGGTAACGAAAGATTCGCTTTACAGCGATCATATGAGATTCCTTAGGTTCAGCTTGATATCGTGCATACAAACAGGTTGCATACATAATATCGGGTCGGCTAGCTGTAAGATACAAGAGAGAGCCGATCATCCCACGGTACATCGTGACATTAACAGGTATTCCATTTGAATCCTTGTTTAATGTCAGCGGTGGTGCCATAGGGGTTTTCATAGCTGAACTCTGAGTTAAATCGAATTTCTTCAGCATATCTTTAACATACTTTCCCTGATTTATGAAAGTTCCTTTTTCATTCTGTTTTATCTGAAGACCAAGGAAATATGTTAGCTCACCCATCATACTCATTTTATACTCTTCTTTCATTCTATCAGCGAAACGAGTACAAAGGTCAGGGTTGGTAGAACCAAATATAATGTCATCAACATATACCTGAACAAGAATGATATGACCTTTCACTATTCTGAAAAATAGAGTTTTGTCGATTTTACCTCGTTCAAAATTTTCAATTAGGAGATAAGAGGATAGAGTGTCATACCATGCACGTGGAGCTTGCTTTAAGCCATAAAGTGCCTTATCCAGTTTATAAACATAACCTGGACGCTTAGGATATGAGAATCCTGGAGGTTGTTCCACATAGACTTCTTCATTCAGCTTTCCATTGAGAAATGCTGACTTAACATCCATTTGATATACTTTGAAGTCTTTGTGTACAGCGTATGCTAAGAATAGACGAATAGATTCTAGTCTTGCTACTGGAGCAAATGTTTCGTCGTAGTCTATTGTTGATCCAAACCCTCAGTGATTTGATAATGACCCTCTCTTATATACTTAGTGAAAATTGTAAGTAAACAATATGTATCAGAGTTTCACTATCGCTGATAAGTACTAAGATCTTCCAGTACCGCTGATAGGAACCCTCGCTCTTTTAAATTAAACATTCAGCAAACACTGTTCATCATTAATGCTCTGAGTTTGTTCAGTCATTATGATGATCGCTGATAAGTTAGTTGTTTACTTATGATCCCTGAAGACAAGTTTCACGTCAACAAAGGTTCTACGCTGAAGTCGAAGATCAAGCTCAAGAACCAGCGACAAGTCTCCTAATGAACTGATAGGGATCAGCGAAGACTCAGATTTGTCCACTCAATGTGAAGTATCAAGTACAAGACTTCAGCTATCGCTGAACTTTATCATTCGCTGAATAGATAATGATATTGCTCTGAATCAACGAAAGCTGATCATGAAGTCCTCCGTACAAAGTACTTTTGTCTTAACCACCCTTGCACGACTCCGTACGAAATGTCAGAAAAGAACCTCTGAATATCTGAAATGGTACAACCACTCTGATACTACACTGTTCATCCATGCGGCTACTAAGGTTGTCAACCAAGGTCAATGACATGCAACCAACCGGCTGATGACACGTGTAAAGTGTATACTGACTTGCATTAAATGCATGCAGTATATAAAGAGATGAACCCACTTTATTTGAAGTAACTTGCTAACTCTGGACAAGTTCAATCTCTTATCTCAAGATAGGTTATTATTAGTAATTTCCTTATCTCTCTTAGTGCAAGAAACCTTAGTGTTCCAACTTGTTTAGATTTAGGTTTATCCTTAATCTTGTTTCCGCAACAAGCTGTAAATTGTTAATGATTTATCAATAAACAATTTAGAAAAGTAAAATCTGTGTGTTTGTATTCAACCCCCCCCCCCCCCCCCCCGCTTCTACAAACTTGTATAGGCCTTCGGGACCAACAAGTGGTATCAGAGCGGATTTGTTTAATCTCATAAACAAGATCTAATCTAAGATATTTCTCTTCCTTGCTATTATCTGAAAATGGCCACCAACACAAACACAAATTATATAGACAATGGTTCTCTTGCTAAACCCCCTAGATTTTCCAAAGATAACTTCAACTTATGGAAAAATTGGATGACACTCTTCATAGAAGGTGTAGACCCTACTATGCCTTACTATCTAGAAAATGGTCCATTCATCCCTGTAAGAATTGATGCTGCTGTTCCAGCCGTTGAGAATAGACCTGCTATTCCAGAAAGGCTGGTACCTAAGGAAATCTTTCAATGGACTGACGAAGATAAGAAGAAAGTGGCTATAGATACAAAAGCCATATCCATACTATCCATGGCTCTTCCTGACGAAGTCTACCATTCCGTCATGAACCTGAAAACATCAAAGGCCATGTGGGACACAATATGTGTTCAGTATGAAGGAACGTCTGAAGTCCAGGATTCAAGAAAGATCAACCTGGTAAGACAATACGAAAGCTTCATTTCTGGTAAGAATGAAACTCTCTCTGAAGTTCACCAACGTTTTAATTGTTTAATTATAGATCTGAAAACTGTTGGTAAGGAATATTCTAACTTTGAAGTGCTGACAAAGTTTCTAGAATGTTTACCTGAAAGCTGGGATAATTATTCTATGTGTCTCAAGCTGTCAAAGGATCTAAAATCAATGACCCTTTCAACCTTATATGGCACGTTGCTGAATCATGAGCAATCGAGCCATCTTAAGAAGAATCTTGTAAAAGATTCCAAAAGCACCCCTGTTGCTTTAATCTCAGAGGAACCTTCTTCTCAGCGACCCTCGGTCACTATCACTGAGTTAGAAAAGTAACTCTGAAAGGTCATCAGATTCTGATTATTCAGATAATGATGAATCTTTGGCTCTCCTAACTAAGAAGTTCAGGAGATTTGCCAAAAAGAAATTGTTTAGAAAGAACAAACCTCTTTCCATAACTGACAAGCCTAGATCATCAGCGTTTGTTGATAAGGCTACTGCTACTTGTTTTAACTGCGAAAAGACAGGACATTTCGCTAACGAGTGCAGGTCAAAGAAAGTTTCTAGACCCTCAGCTTTTACAAAGAAACCTTTTGCTCCAAGAAATAAAGATGACAAATATTCAAAGCTGAAAGAAAAATATGCAAAGCTGAAAAGCTTTAAGAAGAAGAATAAAGGCCTGATGGCTGACTATGATTGGGCTGCTTCTGATGAAGAAGCATCATCATCTGACTCTGAAGATGATGAAGCAAATCTATGTCTTATGGCCAAGATTGAAGAAGAGGAAGAATGTTCAGACATTCCCTCCACTTCAACATCTGTTATTCAGGTATCACCTTCTTTCTTTACCAATATTGCAAATATTGATGAAGCTGATAGTCTCCGTAAGATCGATCTCTTGACTAGAAGTTTATACGAAGCCATGAACGGCAAAAATGTGGTTGAAAACCAAAATCTTGATCTCGCTGAAAAGCTTAAAAACTGCCACCTTCAAATAGAAAAGCTTTCTAAAATTGAAGAAGACTTCAAAGATCAAGTATATTTAAATCAGCTAGTCAAAATCGAACGAGCAGAAGCTATCGCTGCATTAAAGGCTGAAAAAACTACTGTTGAAGGATGGTGTAATTCTTCAACAAAGATCACTGAGATAATAAAGTCTCAGATTCCCCTGAGTGATAAACGTGGTTTGGGTTACAAATATGAAACTCTAAAACCAACCACTGAGCGTTCAATGCTTAAATTTGGAACGTTCGTATCCTCAGTCGCTGATACTTCATCTTCTCAGTGCTCCTCGTCTGTTACACCAATCCCTGAGGAAACTCCTACCTCCTCAAAAGACAAGGAGAAAATGGTTTATTCAAAACCTACCTCTGTTTTTAAAGACAAAGGTAAAGGAATTGTTATTTACCAGAATCCTCAGAAGGGTACCTTAGTACCAAAACTGAATGCTTCTAAAGCTTCAGTGGCTCATCCCTCTGGATCAAGGAAGCAGATATCTGGATTTATTCGGCGATCTACTCCTAGACTCAGATTGGATGTCCTTGGTAAGAAATCTGAAGAACTGAATGTTCGTCCCATTTCTAAAGCCAATAGTTTACTTGGTGCTGGCACTTCTAATTTGAAATTAAAAGCTCAGCATTCTAATGGTCCTAGAACTACTTTTAGTTATAGGAAATGTTATCACTGTGGACTTACCGATCATATTGCGAGTAAGTGCCCCACAGCCACCAAAGCTGAAAAGATAGCTAAGGTGAAGATTGCCCCCAAGACAAAGAAGACCAACCCTGGTGCAAATCAGGTCAAGGTGAATTCTACCACTGAGGTTAAGAAATTAACCAAAGTGAAGAAAGACAAAGCTGAATCTTCAAATGCTGCGAAGACTGCTGAACCTTCCATTCCAACTACTTCCACTGACAAACGTGTATACATGGTTAAGTGGGTACCCAAGAAAAACTAATCTTCCTTTGTATTGCAGGTTAAGAAGGGTATCTGGTATCTTGATAGCGGATGCTCTAGACACATGAATGGAAAGAAAAGCCTGCTCGCTCAATACAAGGAAGAGAAGGGTCCCTCTGTGACTTTCGGTGGAAATGGAAAAGGACATACCCGAGGGTATGGTGTACTTTCAAATGGTACAACCTCCTTCAGAAGAGTCGCATATGTTGAAGGGCTGAAGCATAATCTTCTAATTATCAGTCAGCTTTGCGACATGGATAACAAAGTAATCTTTACTAAGGAATCCCGCTTTGTCTCTGACAAAAAGGAGAAGATAGCTCTCAGCGGTTATCGTTTGGAAAATGTTTATGTAATAAACATGGACTCAACAACCACTGAGAACTCCTGTTTCTTCTCAAAGGCCTCATCTGATGTCAACTGGCTATGGCATAAGAGGCTATCTCATCTAAATTTCAAGACACTGAACACACTTTCTTCAAAAGAGCTAGTCACTGGTCTACCTCAGCATTCATACGCCAAAGAGTCGTTATGTTCAGCGTGTGAAAAAGGGAAGCAGACCAAAGCAAGCTTTAAATCAAAGCAAGTTTCTTCAGTGTCATCTCCTCTACAACTACTCCATATGGATTTGTTTGGCCCTGTTAACAAATAATCCATCGCTGGAAAGAAATATACGCTGGTCATAGTTGATGAATTCTCTCGCTTCACTTGGGTAATGTTTCTCCGTTCTAAGAGTGACACCCCTGAAGAACTCATCAATTTTGTTCGGAAGATGGAAACCCTGAACAATCTGACCGTTCGCTCAATAAGGAGTGATCATGGGACTGAATTCAAAAACAGTTCTCTTGATTCCTTCCTTGAGAGTAAGGGTATTTCTCACAACTTTTCTTCAGTGAGAACACCACAACAAAATGGAGTCGCCGAAAGAAGAAATAGAACAATTATTGAAGCTGCATGTTCAATGCTCAGCGATTCTCACCTGCCTACTCAGTTTTGGGCAGAAGCTGTCAACACTGCTTGTTTTACGCAAAACAGGTCGCTGATAGTCAAAAGATTCAAAAAGACAGCCTATGAACTTTTTCATGGGAGAAAGCCTTCAATCAGCTTTCTTCACATCTTTGGATGTCAGTGTTTTATACTGAACAACAGAGATGCCCTTGGAAAGTTTGATCCTAAGGCTGATGATGGAATCTTTCTTGGATACTCCTCAGTTTCCAAAGCCTTCAGAGTCTTCAATCGTAGAAGACAAACTGTTGAAGAAACTATTCACGTCACGTTTGACGAATCCCGTTCAGCGAACTCTAAACCGTCCGCTGATACTGAAGAACTGAATCAATGGATGTTTTCTCATCTTGGTGATTCAGAAGATATTCCCACTTCTCATGCTCATCCAGTAGAAGATGATAGTCCTATCATTCCAAATATGCAGAATAGTGAAGCTGAAACATCATGGGTCTCAGCTGTTCCAATAAACACTATACCTAACGCTGAACCAAATGTCTCAGACATTCCATCTACTTCTCAGCAATCAGTGAATATAATGACAACTGCATCCATTCCTCTCTTGGCTGATACTCCTGACGTCGCTGAAGCTTCATCTTCAGCTCCTCCAGTTCAAGTTGAGTCAGCGTCTCACGCTCCGGCTCAGCGATGGACTATAAATCATCCAACTGATCAAATTCTTGGTGATCCAAATGCTGGGATTCAGACTCGACGAAGTGCAGGTAATATTTGTTTATTTGTAAATTTTATTTCACTAACTGAACCAAAGAAAGTAGATGATGCCCTCAAAGATCCAAACTGGGTCAGCGCCATGCAAGAAGAGCTGACTGAATTCGAAAGAAACAAAGTTTGGAAACAAAGTTTGGAAACTTGTTCGGAGACCAACTGATAAAACAGTAATAGGCACTAAATGGGTCTATCGAAATAAGTTGGACGAACATGGTACTGTAACCCGCAACAAAGCTCGACTTGTTGCTCAGGGATACAGACAAGAGGAAGGTATAGATTATGACGAAACATTTGCTCCAGTAGCAAGACTTGAATCTATTCATCTATTCTTAGCATATGTTGTACACAAAAACTTCAAAGTACATCAGATGGATGTTAAGTCAGCGTTTCTGAATGGAAAGCTGAATGAAGAAGTGTACGTGGAACAACCTCCAGGATTCTCAGATTCTAAGCGTCCAGGTTATGTTTATAAACTGGATAAGACACTTTATGGCTTGAAGCAAGCTCCTCGTGCATGGTATGACACTCTTTCTACTTATCTCCATATTGAAAAATTTGAGCGAGGTAAGATTGACAAAACTCTATTTTTTAGAAAAGTGAAAGGTCATATCATTTTAGTTCAAATATATGTTGATGACATTATATTTGGTTCTACTAACCCTGAGCTTTGTACTCGTTTCGCTGATAGAATGAAAGATGAGTATAAAATGAGCATGATGGGTGAACTAACATATTTCCTTGGTCTTCAGATTAAGCACACTGAGAAAGGAACTTTCATAAATCAGGGAAAATATGTTAAAGATATGCTGAAGAAATTCGACTTAACTGAAAGTTCAGCTATGAAAACCCCTATGGCACCACCGCTGACACTTGATAAGGACACTAAGGGTGTTCCTGTCAATGTCACGCTGTACCGTGGGATGATCGGCTCTCTATTGTATCTAACAGCTAGCCGACCCGATATTATGTTTGCAACATGCTTGTGTGCACGATATCAAGTTGAACCTAAGATATCTCATATGAAAGCTGTAAAGCGAATCTTTCGATATCTTAAGGGTACAGCGAATCTAGGTCTTTGGTATCCCAAAGATTCAGGATTCGATCTAACCGCCTATTCAGATAGTGATTTTGCAGGTTGTAAAATGGATAGGAAAAGCACCACAGGAGGATGTCAGTTCCTGGGTGGAAAGCTGGTAAGTTGGACAAGTAAAAAGCAAAATTCAGTGTCCACTTCCACAGCTGAAGCTGAATATGTAGCTGCTGGAAGATGTTGTTCTCAAGTCTTGTGGATGAGAAATCAGCTACTAGACTATGATCTTCAGCTCTCCAAAATTCCAATCTATTGCGACAGCACAAGTGCCATCGCTATAGCAAACAATCCAGTACTACATTCAAAGACCAAACATATAGAAATCAGATATCATTTTATCAGAGATCATGTGATGAATGGTGATATAGAACTTCATTTTATCCCAACTGATTATCAGTTAGCTGACTTATTTACCAAACCTCTTGATGAGACAAGATTCAACTTTCTCATTAGCGAGCTTGGAATGCTGAACTTTGAAGGATAAAATCTTCAGCGGTTTACATTGATCAGCGAAAGGATAAAATCAACTTGTATAACCCATTCTATCATCTTCTCTCTGAATAAACTTGATTCACTGATGTCAAGGTATGTTCTCTCTCTCTGACAATCGCATGAAAATGCAAGATTTCAAAACAAAATGCATCGCTGAATATCTTTTCCTTAACAGCGATATTTTGAAATTTCTTAAAACCTTCACTGAATATTTTTCATTCAGTGCTTCATGTTTTCAAAAGTATCTCTGAGTTTTTCAAAACCTCAGAGACAACCAATAATATGAAAGGACAGTTGTGACGTCATTGCAACGGATAAAACCCCGACACGTTTTCTCTTCCTGACATACGTTTGCACGTCTCGTTCAAACTTCCAATCAAATGCAAACACGTGTCCGTGTCATGATGAAAATCTTTTCCCGCTCAAGATTTTCTCTTTCTAAAATCTCTATATAAACAAATTCTTTGTTTATATTTTTCTTTTACGCGATCAATCTTCCTCCGCAAGAAAGAATTCACTGTTGCATTTGTGATTTCAAAAACTTCAAGAACTGTTCATCATCTTCTTCATCAAACATCAAGGTTAATATGTTCTTATTTATTACCAAATGCGTATAACTTGTTTCCGATCTTCTCATTGTTTTAACAAGATCAAACAAAAGAACTTCGTAAAATGAAATCATTTTCTTTCGTGGTTTTATGAACACAACCATTTCATGGTTGTTCTTCAAGTTTAAATTCAAAATCTTAAACTTGTTCTTCACACATTCGTTTTTCCAGAATCCCAATCTTCAAAGAAAACTGGAAAACAAGATTTTTTTTGGGTTTGAAATTTTCGTTTTTCAAAAACATGAAAAACCCTAATCTTCATTAAGACATTTGTGTCTGAATGAAATGGATAAAATTCGAAACATCTTATTGGAAATTCTTTCCACATTAAGATTATTCTTATTTGTTAACATCTTTGGTTGAACTGTTAATACAGATAAATGGCCTCGTCTGACATTCCTGCTACCGCTGAGAACATCTCCGCTGACTCTGAGGAAGTGGAAATCCTCAAGGCTCCACAAGTCAAGTTCAATCTTGATCAACTAGACTGGACTAAGATAAACAACCTTTATGCGCTTCTCGAGTTTCCTCCTCGAAAGCAAGTCACACATCTGACAGATGCTGTGAATTTCCTGAAGAATTGCTGCATTTCAACAGCCCTGACCATTTCACCCCCTGCAAGTCAGCTGCTACTATCTCAGTTCTGGTACTCTGCCAGATACTCTCAGCTACCATCCGCCAAAGATCCCTCCAAAACAGTTGATTGTATCCTCTGCGATACTGAATATGGCACGATAAAGATCACACCTGCCATCATTCGCAAAGCTCTGAACTTTCCCATTGCTACAAAGGAAAAACCTTTTGTTCCTTTCCCTGACCATAAGAAGATCGCTGACAAAGAAGCTCTTATTGCATTTTTTGATGCAATGGGCTATGTATGGGAAATGGGCAGAGACAAGAAGCCTGAGAAGAAGCTAACACTGCTGAAGAAATTGAAAATGCCCAGCGAGATGAACTTCATCTTCGCTCACCTTATCAGCTGCATGACTGCCAAGACCGGATCTTCTGATCAAGCTGCTAAACCTCAGCAAGCTATGGGATACGCTCTGCTGAAAGGTCTACATATTGACTGGGCATCTCTCATCTATGATGACTTGCTGCAAAGAATAGACTCTGCCGCTGACAGGCCTGCTTGGGTTCCCTACCCCCGATTCATCAGCGCTATCTTTCAATATGGCCTGAAGGACAGCTACCCGCAAGAGGGCGATCTAAAACTCTCTCAGATTGGCCCTAAGGTACTCGACTTCAAACCTGTTGAAAATGAGGTACGTCTTTCTACCCTCTTAACTCTTCTCAACCCTTCTTCTTCTACTTCTGTGGCTCCTTCAGCGACAATACCCATCGCTGATACCCTGGCCACAAAATCCTCTCCTTCTAAGAAAAGGAAACATTCATCTACCCCACTTGATTCTAAAAGGATCAAGAAAACAAAGGAGCAACCCCAGCAATCTCATGCTGAAGACTCCTCAGCTCTTTCTGCAGAGCTGAAGGAACGTTCAGTGGTACGCTCTGCCACACCTGAACAAGCCATCCCTTTTATCCAAACTTCAGCTTCTCTAAACGCCGAGGTTACAAACTTGGAACCGACCCAACCTCCTTCAGTCTCTCAAAAGACTGATGAAGTGATTCTCAGCGAATCCAACGCTGAACTCATAACCCAACCCCCACTCTTATCCTTCGCTCCTCCCTCTACTCATTTGGTCTCTACTCCAGATCTAACTGGAGCTGCCATCATTTCCTCGGAACATAAAGCTGATTCTCCAGGAATGATGAAGACAGGACCTGCAGAAAAATCCATGGGCACTTTTGAAGATGACATGGAACTTTACTCAGGAACCCGTGATTTCGATGAATTCACCAATCCTCCTGCAGGTAAACAACAACCCATAAACACTGTGACTAAACCCCAAACTTCTGAGCTTTCCTCTGTTCACAAGTTTTTATATGTTACAGGTCCTAATTTGGGAGATATCAACGCCTCTCTGAAGTCCGTGGAGACAAAGCTGACAGGTCTCACCACTACTATCTCCAATAACTCTACAGCTGTAACAAACGCTGGAGAGAATTTGAACAAACTGACAACGGTGGTGGAGAAGAAGGCTTCCACAGATGACATGAAGCAACTTGATAAGACTCTCAGCGACTTCGCCAAGGTGCTCGCTGATATCTACACAGACTACACCTCTCTAAAAAATTCAGTTTCATCCATGTCCAGCGAGGTAACAACGCTGAAGACATCGGTTGGAACACTAGAGGGAGATATGTCTGCTGTGAAGACAAATGTCAACACTCTGACGACTGACTTAAGCTCTGTAAAGACTGACGTTGGTTCGATGAAGACTATGATCGAACAGCTGCTGCACAAGGCGAATACTCCTGCTCCTGCCCCTGTCCCTGAATCTGAACATTTTACAGCGGCAGATCGCATTGAGCTCGGGAAGATCAATCCTGCTATTTCTGGCCTTGAAGACAGATTAGCAAAGATTGAAGTTTGTGTAGGTCTCTCTGGCCAAGAAGACAGAGAACCTACCAACGCTGCTGAATCTAGCCATTCCTCCCCCAGTCATCATGAAAAAGAGGGGGAGAAGAGCGCTGAAGACCTTTCCCATGATGAATCTATCAGGGGAGAGAAGACGAATACTGAAGAAACCACCGCTGGACCTCAGGGAGATGAAAACCCTGAGGAAACCGGAAAGCTCGCCTCTGTATCTGAGGGGGAGCAACTCGAAGAAGAAGCTGAGAAAACTGAATCCGAAGCAGAAGATGATGAAGCTGTCGACATCCCTGATGATGAACCATCTTCTTCTCCAAAGAATGATGATGATGATGACGAAGATGACGATGACTTCTTTATCGTCAAACCTGCTCAAAAGATCAAAGCTCTTAAGGGAATCTCGATAAATGAACCTTCAGGGGAGCGGACAAAGACAAAGCCCTCAGCCTCTGGAGCTGAGAAAGGCAAAGGCAAAAGCGTCGCTGAAGATGGTAATCTGATGATCTTGCTTGAAAAGCCGGTTTGTCAGGTACACTAATCATCTCTCACTCCATCCCTCCTCTATCATACACTATCAGTTCCTTTACCCAAGCTTATACACTTGAACCAATTCTCTCTATCTGATTCTACCCAAGTTCATCGATGTGTTTCAGCTAGTCCTCTCCCCTGTTTGAGGATATCGCTGAAGGCTCCACAACTGCGACTTCACCAAAAATACCAGCTACTGCTGAAGAAATAATCCCAGTCTTAGATTTAATCTCTGAGACTGATGAACCAGAAGAACAGCTACTCTCGCACAGAGGCAGACCTTCCTTAGCTCCTCAAAAGCTAAGTGAAGAGGATCAGAAAAGAAGAGAGGAGATAATAAAGAGATTCGAGGATCAGCGAATCATTCTGAGGCGTGATCAACTTCCTTCAGTTCCTCCAAAGTTCAGAATTTCCAAAGCCGAATACCAAGAACACCTCAGAGCTGAACGTCTAATAGCTGAAAGAAAAGAAGCTGAAGAAAAAGACAGAGAATACGCCATCCAGCTTTCTAAACGTTCAATAAAAGACCCCAAGCTGAAAAGAGTCCCCATTGATGTTCAACGTCAGCTCTGGGAAAACGCCAAGAAGATAACTGAAGAAAAGAGAACTGTGTCTCAGTCAACTTTAGCCTGGTGCAAAGAAAAGGTCAACTACAGAGACTCTCCTGCCAAAATCAACAAGGTATTCATCTCTGGAAGAACAACCCTTGTTTCAATCGCTGAAATCGAGATATTCAGAGAAGATAAGAAGTCCGAAAAATTCTATGCTGAAGCCATAACGAAGTACGGTCTCTCTGAATGGTTGGAGATCAGGTTAGCCATCCAGAAGTCCAAGTCGAAATACAAGGAACATGTTGAAAAGCTGATCAACAAACAAATCTACTTAGTCTACTCCTGTGTGGATATTCCTCCTCCTCCTCCTCTCGAAAGTCAGAAAAGAAAGGCCTCAGCGAAGAAGAAGAAATCTATATCTTCAATTGATGGCCTTGTCATTCGAAATGAAACAGGTATTGGTTTTTCACGTGCTGAAGTCCTTGGTCCTGATCCTGATCTTTCCATGCTTGACACATCTCTTCCTCCTGGTGAGACTTTCATCCCTGGCAAAGTCATAAGCGAACCCTACGGGATATTTTTTCATGACTACGATGGTGGAAAGCGTTTTCAACGGATCGCTGAGCTTCCAATCACTCCAATCGAACATCTCAGAGATATCATCTACTGGTGTGACTTCAGAAATGACCCTCAGGCACGACATCTGAAACCCTTGATTTTTGAAGAAGCGCTGATCAAAAGAAAACAAGGTGTAACCGTTCCTGACTGGATGATTCCCACCACATCAATGACCCTTGATGAACTTCTCATTAAGGAAGAACCTTTGTAAGCTGATAGGATCGCCTCTTTCATCTATTTTATCAGTTATCCTTTTGTACTTGTAATTTATTTCGCGTGTACTTGTAATCTTTTCATTTCTCTTTGTATCCTGATTTAAAGTCTTAAAGAAAGATTTCAGCGAATGTACTTTACTCCATCAGTACTGAAAAGATCCCAGAAAACAGTAAAAGGGACAAATATTTTATGAGTTCTTTTTATCCTTATGTTTTCATTAAATAGCAATTTTCTTTGTTGCTATGTCATAATCAAATAGGGGGAGATTGTTGATCCAAACCCTCAGTGATTTGATAATGACCCTCTCTTATATACTTAGTGAAAATTGTAAGTAAACAATATGTATCAGAGTTTCACTATCGCTGATAAGTACTAAGATCTTCCAGTACCGCTGATAGGAACTCTCGCTCTTTTAAATTAAACATTCAGCGAACACTGTTCATCATTAATGCTCTGAGTTTGTTCAGTCATTATGATGATCGCTGATAAGTTAGTTGTTTACTTATGATCCCTGAAGACAAGTTTCACGTCAACAAAGGTTCTACGCTGAAGTCGAAGATCAAGCTCAAGAACCAGCGACAAGTCTCCTAATGAACTGATGCGGATCAACGAAGACTCAGATTTGTCCACTCAACGTGAAGTATCAAGTACAAGACTTCAGCTATCGCTGAACTTTATCATTCGCTGAATAGATAATGATATTGCTCTGAATCAACGAAAGCTGATCATGAAGTCCTCCGTACAAAGTAATTTTGTCTTAACCACCCTTGCACGACTCCGTACGAAATGTCAGAAAAGAACCTCCGAATATCTGAAATCGTACAACCACTCTGATACTACACTGTTCATCCATGCGGCTACTAAGGTTGTCAACCAAGGTCAATGACATGCAACCAACCAGCTGATGACACGTGTAAAGTGTATACTGACTTGCATTAAATGCATGCAGTATATAAAGAGATGAACCCACTTCATTTGAAGTAACTTGCTAACTCTGGACAAGTTCAATCTCTTATCTCAAGATAGGTTATTATTAGTAATTTCCTTATCTCTCTTAGTGCAAGAAACCTTAGTGTTCCAACTTGTTTAGATTTAGGTTTATCCTTAATCTTGTTTCCGCAACAAGCTGTAAATTGTTAATGATTTATCAATAAACAATTTAGAAAAGTAAAATCTGTGTGTTTGTATTCAACCCCCCCCCCCCTTCTACAAACTTGTATAGGCCTTCGGGACCAACATCTATACCTTCCTCTTGTCTGTATCCCTGAGCAACAAGTCGAGCCTTGTTGCGGGTTACAGTTCCATGTTCGTCCAACTTGTTTCGATAGACCCATTTAGTGCCTATCACTGTCTTGTCAGTTGGTCTTCGAACAAGATTCCAAACTTTGTTTCTTTCGAATTCAGTCAGCTCTTCTTGCATGGCGCTGACCCAGTTTGGATCTTTGAGGGCATCATCTATTTTCTTTGGTTCAATCAGAGAAATAAAGTTAACAAATAAACAAATATTACCTGCACTTCGTCGAGTCTGAACACCAGCGTTTGGATCACCAAGAATTTGATCAATTGGGTGATTGACAGTCCATCGCTGAGCCGAAGCATGAATCGCTGACTCAAATTGAACTGGAGGAGATGAAGATGAGGCTTCAGCAACTTCTGGAATACCAGCCAAGAGAGGAGTAGGTGCAGATGTCATCTCATTCACTGATTGCTGAGAAGTAGATGGAATGTTTGAGACATTTGGTTCAGAAGTAGGCATAGTGTTTAAAGGAATAGCTAAGACCCATGATGTTTCAGCTTCACTAGTCTGCATGTTTGGGATGATAGTAGGACCATCATCTTCAACGATATGAGTATGAGGAGTGGGAATATCTTCTGAATCACCAAGATGAGAAAACATCCATTGATTCAGTTCTTCAGTATCAGCAGAAGGTTGAGAATTCGCTGAACGGAATTCGTCAAAGGTGATGTGAATAGTTTTTTCAACAGTTTGTCTTCTTCGATTGAAGACTCTGAAGGCTTTGGAGACTGAGGAGTATCCAAGAAAGATTCCATCATCAGCCTTAGGATCAAACTTTCCAAGGGCATCTCTGTTGTTCAATATGAAACACTGACATCCAAAGATGTGAAGAAAGCTAATTGAAGGCTTTCTCCCATGAAAAAGTTCATAGGCTGTTTTATTAAATTTTTTGATTATCAGCGACCTGTTTTGCGTAAAACAAGCAGTGTTGACAGCTTCTGCCCAAAACTGAGTAGGCAGGTGAGAATCAATGAGCATTGAACGTGCAATTTCTATAATAGTTCTTTTTCTTCTTTCAGCGACTCCATTTTGTTGTGGTGTTCTCACTGAAGAAAAGTTGTGAGAAATACCCTTACTCTCAAAGAAGGAATCAAGAGAACTGTTTTTAAATTCAGTCCCATGATCACTCCTTATTGAGCGAACGGTCAAGTTATTCAGGACTTCCAATTTCCTGACAAATGTGATGAGTTCTTCAGGGGTGTCACTCTTAGAACGGAGAAACATTACCCATGTATAGCGAGAGAATTCATCAACTATGACCAGTGTATATTTCTTTCCAGGGATGGATTGTTTGTTAACAGGGCCAAACAAATCCATATGGAGAAGTTGTAGAGGAGATGACACTGAGGAAACTTGCTTAGACTTAAATCTTGCTTTGGTATGCTTCCCTTTCTCACATGCTGAACATAAGTACTCTTTAGCGTATGAGTGTTGAGGTAGACCAGTGACTAACTCTTTAGAAGAAAGAGTATTCAGTGGCTTGAAGTTGAGATGGGAGAGCCTCTTATGCCATAACCAGTTGACATCAGATGAGGCTTTTGAGAAGAAACAGGAGTTCTCAGTGGTTGTTGAGTCCCTGTTTATAACGTAAACATTTTCCAAATGATAACCGCTGAGAGCTATCTTCTCCTTTTTGTCAGCAACAAAGCAGGATTCCTTAGTAAAGATTACTTTGTTATCCATGTCGCAAAGCTGACTGATGCTTAGATGATTATGCTTCAACCCTTCAACATATGCGACTCTTCTGAAGGTTGTTGTACCATTATAGAGTACACCAAACCCTCGGGTATGTCCTTTTCCATTTTCACCGAAAGTTACAGAGGGACCCTTCACTTCTTTGTACTCAGTGAGCAGGTTCTTCTTACCAGTCATGTGTCTAGAGCATCCGCTATCGAGATACCAGATACCCTTCTTAACCTGCATTACAAAAGAAGATTAGTTTGTCTTGGGTACCCACTTAACCATGTGTACACACTTGTCAGTGGGGGTAGAAGAGGAGGTGGAAGGTTCAGCAGTCTTCACAGCATTTGAAGATTCAGCTTTGTCAGTCTTCACTTTGGTTAATTTCTTAACCTCAGTGGTCTTCTTTGCCTTGGGGGCAATGATCTTCACCTTAGCTATCTTTTTAGCTTGGGTGGCTGTGGGGTACTTACTAGCAATATGATTGGTAAGTCCACAATGATAACATTTCCTATAACTAAAAGTAGTTCTAGGACCATTTGCATGTTGAGCTTTTGATTTTGAATTAGAAGGACCAGTACCAAGTACACTTTTGGTATTTGAAACAGGAGGAACATTCAGTTCTTCGGATTTCTTACCAATAGTATCCACTTTGATTCTAGGAGTAGATCGCTGAATAGATCCACGCTGAATAAATCCAGGGATCTTATTCTTTGAACCAGAGGGATAAGTCACTGAAGCTTTAGAAGCGTTCAGCTTTGGTACAATGGTACCCTTCTGAGGATTTTGGTTAAAAGAAATTCCTTTACCTTTATTTTTAAAGACTGAGGTAGGTTTTGGATAAACAATTTTCTCTTTACCTTTAGAAGTTAAGGTAGAGATTTCCTCAGGGATAGGCGGTTTAGAAGAGGAACACTGAGACGAGAAAGTGTCAGGGATAGAGGATACGAACATTCCAAACTTAAGCATGGAACGGTCAGTGGTTGGTTCGAGAGTATCAGCTTTGTAACCAAGACCACGCTTATCACTCAGAGGAATCTGAGACTTAATTATCTCAGTGATCTTTGTTGAGGAATTATACCATCCATCAACAGTAGCTTTTTCAGCTTTTAATGCAGCGATAGCTTCTTCGCGCTCGATTTTGACTAGTTGATTTAAGTGAACTTGATCTTTAAAATCTTCTTCAATTTTGGAAAGATTTTCTATTTGAAGGTGACAGTTTTTAAGCTGTTCAGCGAGATCAAGGTTTTGATTTTCAACAACAGTTTTGCCATTCATGGCTTCATATAAACTTCTAGTCAGGAGATTGATCTTTCAAAGACTATCAGCTTCATCAATATTTAAAATATTGGTAAAGAAGGAAGGTGATACCTTAGTAGTAGAGGTTGAAGTAGAGGGAATGTCAGAATTTTCTTCCTCATCTTCAAGTTTGGCCATGAGACATAGATTGGCTTCATCATCATCTTCAGAGTCAGATGATTCTTCTTCGTCAGAGGCAGCCCAATCATAGTCAGCCATAAGGCCTTTGCCTTTCTTCTTAAAGGTTTTCAGCTTTGAATACCTTTCTTTCAGCTTTTTGTATTTTTCATCTCTAGTTCTGGGAGTAAAGTTTTTCTTGGGAAAAGCTAAGGGTCTAGAGACTTTCTTTGACCTGCACTCGCTAGCAAAATGTCCTATCTTTTCACAGTTATAGCAAGTAGCAGTATCCTTATCAATAGGGGTTGATGATCTTGGCTTGTCAGTAATAGCAAGAGGTTTGTTCTTCTTGAAATTACTCTTTCTAGCAAATCTCCTGAACTTATTAGCCAGGAATGCCAGAGTTTCATCATCATCTGAAGCGTCAGAATCTGATGAACGTTCAGAGTTAGTTTCCAACTCAGTGACAGTGATCGTAGATCACTGAGTGGAAGGTAACTCTGAGAGTGGGTGCTTTTAGAATCTTTTACAAGATTCTTCTTAAGATGACTCGATTGCTCATGATTCAGCATCGTGCCATATAAGGTAGAAAGAGTCATAGATCTAAGATCTTTTGACAGCTTGAGACACATTGAATAACTGTCCCAGCTTTCAGGTAAACATTCTAAGAACTTTGTCAGTACTTCAAAGTTAGAATATTCATTACCAACAGTTTTCAGATCTATTATTAAGCAGTTAAAACGTTGGTGTACTTCAGAGAGAGATTCATTCTTACCACAAATGAAGCTTTCGTACTGTCTTACCAGGTTGATCTTTCGAGAGTCCTGGACTTCAGAAGTACCTTCATGCTGAACATAGATTGTGTCCCACATAGCTTTTGAGGTTTTCAGGTTCATGACGGAATGGTAGACTTCGTCAGGAAGAGTCATGGAGAGTATGGATCTGGCTTTGGTGTCGATAGCCACTTTCTTCTTATCTTCATCAGTCCACATATGAATTTCCTTGGGAATCAGCCTTTCTGGAATAGCAGGTCTATTCTCAGCGGCTGGAACTGCAGGATCAGTTCTTATAGGAATATATGGGCCGTTTTCAAGATAGTAAGGCATAGTAGGGTCTACACCTTCTAAGAAGAGAATCATCCTATTTTTCCATAGATTTAAATTATCTCTGGAGAATCTAGGGGGTTTTGCAAGAGAACCATTGTCAATATAATTAGTGTTTGTGTTGGTGGCCATTTTCAGAAATAGCAAGGAAGAGAAGTCTTAGTATATATCAGATATTGTTTATGAGATTAAACAAATCTGCTCTGATACCACTTGTTGGTCCCGAAGGGTTATACAAGTTTGTAGAAGGGGGGGGGGGGGGGGGGTTGAATACAAACACACAATTTTTACTTTTCTAAATTGTTTATTGATAAATAAATACAATTTACAACTTGTTGCGGAACAAGATTAAGGATTAACCTAATCTAAACAAGTTAAGAACACTAAGTTTCTTGCACTAGAAGGAGATAAGGAAATTACGAATAATAACCTAACACACAGATAGAAAGAAGAAGATGGTCCGAGCACACTTCATTTCTGAAGTAGGGTTCTTCTTATATACTGCATGTATTTAATGCATGGCAGTATTGCTTTACACGTGGCAGCAGCTGAGTGGTTGCATGTCATTGACCTTTGTAGACAACCTTAGTAGCCGCATGGTGCACAGTGTAGAATCAGAGTTGGTGTACGATCATAGACAAAAAGGATGTCCGTTCTGACATTTCGTACAGAGACGTGCAAGGGAGATAAGACAATAGTACTTTGTAAGGAGACTTCATGATCAGCTTTTCGTTGAAACAGTTCTTTATCAGCGAATGATAAAGTTCAGCGATTGCTGAAGTCTTCTACTTGATACTTCACGTTAAGTGGACAAATCTTGGCTTCGCTGATATCCGCATCAGTTTATTAGTAGACTTGTCGCTGGTTCTTGAGCTTGATCTTCGACTTCAGCGTAGAACATATGTTGACGTGAAACTTGTCTTCAGGGATCATAAGTAAACAACTAACTTATCAGCGATCATCTCATAGACTGAACAGGATCAGAGCTACTCGATGAACAGAGTTCACTGACTATTTAACTTTAAAGTGCGAGAGTTACTATCAGCGGTACTGAACAGTCTTAGTACTTATCAGCGATAGTGAAACTCTAATACATATTGTTTACTTACAATTTTCACTAAGTGTTTAAGAGAGGGTCATTATCAAGTCACTGAGGGTTTGGATCAACATATGTGTACGGTAAGAAAGTTTGAGATCAGGTTAATTTAAATGTTTTGTTTACAAAGTTGGTTTTCAAAGCTTATACAGATTTTGATTTGAAAATTGGATGTTCTCACTAGGCGTAAGGCTAATTGTTTCAAATTAAATTTTCTTACCAGATACTAGCTCAGGAAGGGATATGAAAGGATGAGTGTCGAGGAGTACCAGAGTTATGCTATTGGAATTGTGATGGAGAATTTAGTGTTATCAGAGATATTTTGGGAGATACTGTGAACAACTGTATAATATGATTTTGTGATCAGGGATTAGATTAGCTGGCTGTTTATGATAAAACTTTTGTAAGTTTGAAACTTTTCACTACTAAAGATCCAGTTTGGGTTGATGTCTCCATGGCCTAAAAATCCGGTTTGGGTTGATGTCTCACTAGGCTAAAGACCTGATTTGGGTTGATGCCTCACTTGACTAAAGATCCGGTTTGGGTTGATGTCACAATAGACTAAAGATCTGGTTTGGATTAATATCTCCTTAGACTAAAGACTTGGTTTGAGTTGATGTCTCTATGGACTAAAGATCCGGTTTGGGTTGATGTCCAAGATTGACTAAGGACCTGGATAGGGTGGATGTCATAGGTTTTTCCATCCATGAAACATGCTTGTAACTTATAATTGTGGTTTAACTTGTTTATCCGCCACATTCGATAAAATCGGGTCTCCCTCGTCACCGAAAGGTGCTATTTCGGGTATTTCTTTTATCCATGTTGTCGGTGACGTATTATATTTATATGGATTGTTTTCTATGACTTATGGGAGGTATATTATGCCTCCTCCTTGTTTGGATGTTTCGATTAATGGAGCTTTATTCGCGTTGATATTATTTGGAAATTTAATATTTATTCACATCTTGAGTGAGTTTTGGAATTGAGTCAATTGTTGAGAAATGATTTTCATTGGAGTTTCCATCACGAAATTTGTGTGCGTTTGGAAAATTGGTTGTTGGTATATTTAATACAAATCCCTTTTTTGAAATCATGATTTAAGTTGCATCCTTTTCGTCTAACGAATTATTTAATCATGATGTAAACTCTTGAACTCACTAGGCGTTAGCCTAACCTTTTTGTTTTTCGGCATGTGCAACAGGTTCATGTTAGGAATAGGTCTAGTGACACTGTGAAGAGATGAGTGCTAGTAGTGTGCTCGAGAGATGAATTGCTTAGTGAAGTCTTCCGCATTTATTTTGGGAATAACAACTTCTATTTGGGTTAAGTAACACCCGGCTTTATTTAGTCATGTTGTATGACTTGAGTTATTAATTGTGGGAGTTGTTACGTTTTAAATTTTGAGGTGTTTCCAAGGATGGTTTGTAGAAAGGATTTTTATTTTCATTTGGTTATTTTATCAAAGTTTATAGTAGTTGCTCTTTCCAACTTTGAGGGTGTTACAGATTTCTCGCGTATTGCGATGCTATTGACTTTGTTGACTAAGAAGAGTGCTAAGTTTTCTTGGACGGAGGAACAGAGTGACGCCTTTCAAAAGCTGAAGGACATGCTAAGTAGCGCTCTGGTCTTGTCGTTACTGGACGGTACATACAACTTTGTGGTGTATATATAGCGACACATTGGGACTAGGACTTGGGTGTGTACTAATGCAGTGTGGAAAGGTGATCGCGTACGCATCTCGTTAGCTGAAGGATCACAAGACACGTTACCCCACTAACGACTTGGAGTTGGCGGCCATTGTTTTCGCTCTAAATATTTGGATACATTACCTCTACGGGACGCAATTCCAGATCTTCACAGATCATAAGAGCCTTTGCCACCTGTTTGATCAAAAAGAGTTGAACATGCGACAGAGGAGATGGATGGAGTTGCTAACCGATTACGATTGCAAGATGGAATACCATCATGGGAAGGCCAATGTGGTGGTCGACGCGTTGAGTCAGAAGGAAAGGGGAGAGGTCCCGAAGATGGTGGCCATGAGAGCCGAAGTGATATTCAACTTGTTAGTCGAAATAAAGAAGTGGTAGTTGGGAGCGTTGACTCCGGAGAATATTAAAGGGGAACGGATGGTTTGTAATGCGACCTCCTGACGGAGGATAGTCGTGGGCTGAAATGTTTCAACGAAAGGATTTGGGTTCCGAAGCTCAGTCAGGTTAGAAAAGTAATTTTGTAAAAGGCACATAGAT
Organism: Saussurea involucrata; assembly: GCA_033807775.1. Classification (NCBI taxonomy): domain Eukaryota; kingdom Viridiplantae; phylum Streptophyta; class Magnoliopsida; order Asterales; family Asteraceae; genus Saussurea; species Saussurea involucrata. The sequence goes on along the minus strand of CM066321.1, from coordinate 236,035,303 downwards.
AGAAGTATTCGATCCACCCAGGGACTAATTATTTGGAGATTTACGACAAAATTATTGGTGGTCGGGCATGAAGAAGGATATAGCGTATTTTGTGGAAAGGTGTGAGACCTGTCTGAGAGTGAAAGTGGAGCATCAATACCCGTATGGGAAGTTCCAGCCGTTAGATATTCCAGTTTGGAAGTGGGACCAACTCACGATGGACTTTGTGATAGGACTGCCGAGAACTTCGAAGGGGTATAATGCTATATGGGTATCTGTGGATCGGCTTACTAAGTCAGCGCACTTCCTGCCAATAAAGAAAGATTACTCTTTGGAAAAGTTAGCGAAGCTATACATTGACGAAATAGTAACGCATCATGGGGTACCGTCGTCAATCGTATCGGATTGGGACAGTCGTTTCACGTCGGCGTTTTGGAGAAGTTTCCAAAGGGAAATGGGATTGTAAATTAAAATGAGTACCACTTATTACCCACAGATGGACGGTCAGAGTGAGCGAACGATTCAAACTCTGGAGGATATGCTGAGGGCGTGTGCCTTAGATTTTCAGGGTTCGTGGGAGAACCACTTACTACTGGTCGAATTTGCTTACAACAATAGCTACCACACGAGCATCAAGGCAGCTCCGTATGAGGTACCTTATGGGAGAAAATGTTGGACGTCGTTATGTTGGAACGAAGTTGGTGAAAAGCAACTGGCAGGACCTGAGATTGTGCAAATGACCGCGGATAAGATAGTCCAAGTGCGAGAGAGGTTGAAAGTAGCGCGTGATAGACATAAGAGTTATGCGAATAAAAGGCGTAAGGACATAGAATTTCATGTCGGGGATAGGGTGATGCTGAAGATATCACCATGGAAAGGAGTAGTACGTTTTGGGAAGAGAGGAAAGTTAAGTCTACGCTACATCGGGCCATTCAAAATTGTTGAGCGGGTTGGAGATGTGGCATACAAGTTGAGCCTACCTGATGAGTTGCGGAGCATCGATAATACGTTTCACGTTTCCAACATGAGGAAGTGCTTAGCAGATGCAAATATGTCGGTGTCGTTACATGACGTGCAAGTGGACGAAAGGTTGAACTTCATGGAGGAACCCGAAGTGATCGTCGACCGTAAAGTGAGGAAATTGCGGACTAAGGAGATCAGCCTCGTGAAGGTTCAGTGGAGTTTTCACAAGGGGCAAGAGGCGATGTGGGAAATAGAATCTGAGATGAGGGCCAAGTACCCGCATCTGTTCGGCAAACTCCGGGGACGGAATTCTTTTAAAAGGGGGAGTGTTGTAACACCATGTTTGCTTTGTTTTCAAAATGTTAAGTTCGAAAGAATTGTGGCTAAAGCAAGAAAATGAGAAAGTTGGGGCCTTAGGAGTAAACTTTTAAAGGTATTTATAGGGTGAGAATCCCTAAGTGCTCATTATTGAGCATCCTTGTGGTGGCTGGAAATCAGGAAGAAAGAGAGCATAAGGGAAGAAATCGATTTCTGGGAAACTCTTCAAAGGTAAATATTGTTGGTGGTGTTTCCTTCTATCCTAATTCTCTTATTTGATTTCCATTGTCTTAAGAGTTCAAGAATGTATGTAACTACCTCATTTCCCCACTGTGTATTTCTTAAAGAACGAAAATGGTGGGTTTTGTTGCTTCTGGATCGGACGAAGGGATGGGTCGGTTGAATTTATGTGTGCGAGGTTGAGAGGTAAATCCCAAATATTTATCTTAAGGATTTCTTGGTTGTAACCGTAGCTCAAATCAATTTGCAAAAAGTCTGGGATCTATGTAGTTCGTATGTCCAGAAGTCGCCTAGTCCGGATAGTTCGATTTCCGGATAGGTCTGATTTCCAGATGAGGGTTTTCCGGATGAGTGATTTCTGGATGAGGGGTTCCGGATTTAGGATGTTCCGGACGACCCTTTTCTAGATGAAAATTTCCGGATAGTAATCCAGAATCCCGGATAGTGGTCTGGAATGCGGGTACCCAGAAAACAGGAGGAGTCCGGAAGGTTTTATCTGGACAGAGTGGTCTGATGTTGAGTTATTGTTTAACTTAGGTGCCTTGCGGGTAGTTCAGAAGTGAGACGTGTGTGTACTCAATCTCTATAAGCAGGTGAGTTCTCTTGACCCCTTTTCTCATATGTGAAAAATCAAGTTGAGTATGTTTTTAATAATTGATTATGGTATTGGCGTTTTGTACTCTGACACGAGAAATGTTGTTTTATAACTATGAGATTGTTTTACTGCATATTCATAATTTGCATGCTCCCATGTTTATATGATTGTATGTGGAGTCGGGTTGCACAGTGGGGTTTGGTTGTACCTTGGATCATTGAGGATTCATGGAAGTTGTGGTGGACCATATGCCTGGAATCCGTTTCCCGTGCACACGGGTATGGGCGTCTACTGGGGGGCCATGGGGACCTACTGGTGTAACACCCTAAAAATCAGGGCCAATTTAAACCTCAAAATTCAACAAGGTTAATCATAATATCATCCAAACTTTTATACATAAGCAGAGAATTAACTATGAGGGTTCATATATACACATTTCGAATTCTCAAAACAACCTATTAATCTAATCCTGTCAACTATGATTAGATTAAATTGGTTGTCTAGGCAATTCATCAAAAGCATCCTCGCATAAGCTAACTTCTCCACTTAGCACCAAAAGTTAAATACCAAAAGCACTCGTCCCTCTTCCCGTTACCTCCCCGAGCTCGTACCTGGTAAGAAAATTTAATTTGAAACAATTAGGCTTACGCTTAGTGAGAACAACTTTGGAAACTCAGATATTCAAAGCGTATAAACAAACCTGGTTTGCCACCATTCTTACCGTACCCATACTCATCTTGCGATGACGGGAACATACCCGATTCCATGAGTATGACTAACATTCAGAAAGTCATATCATCACATTCGAGAGCCTACTACGAATCATTACAGATTCTAGATCATCGCTCATATTCAAGAAATTACAAGTTACTTTATGCCTATTTCTTGGAGTGGAAGTAGAGATTATAATTTACTTTATGCCTATCTCTTACCTTCCCATAGAAATCAGGAATTACAATTTACTTTATGCCTATTCCAAGATTTCTACTCACAATACGAAATGGGAATTACAATTTACTTTATGCCTATTCCACATTTCACGTCACACTATGAAATAGGAATTACAATTTACTTTATGCCTATTCCTCATTTCACATCACCTTTACGAAATGGGAATTACAATTTACTTTATGCCTATTCCACATTTCAGGTCAAGGGGAATTACAATTTGATTTATGCCTATTCCACGTTACAAACACTATTAGTGCCTATGGATCCATTACACTTACTAGCGTATATGCATAACAACATATCACGCCACATCTTGTATCATATTCTCAATGCTAAGAATACTAGATAACCTATCGTATCCTTATCCTCAAATGCCCCCTTCGGCGACTTAGCACGGGGGTTCCGCTGCCCGGTTAGCGGATGGGGTCAAGGGGCAACGCCCTTGCGGGGTCTGGGGGTAGCGCCCCGAGATTTTTTTTAGAAAAACTTAACCATATAACACATCCAGAAACTATATCCGGACATCAGAAATGACCGAACATCAGAGGTTACCGGACACCACAAACTATCCGGACATCGTAACTTACCGGATACACAAAACTTTACCGGACATCACAAAACTTACCGGAAACATGTTCAATCCGGATGACATCCAGATACCATCCGGTATCTATTTTATCCGGAAACTAACTCTTTATCGGATACTACAGGAAAGAAAAACTTACCGGATGCCATGCCTCATCCGGATACCATCGAACATGGGTTTCCGGATACTTCACTTCCGGATAGCACTGATACAAAACTACCGGACACTTATCATTTTGTCCGGTAACTTCGACCTGCACACTAAAATTCCCATCCAGACCCATGTTTGTTCCATCCAGCTTATTTTAAACACATTCATTCAGCCCCAAAATAATTTCTACTAGCATCTTAATGTTTAATTTGACAGAAAACATGGATTTAACCAAAAATTGTGAACGAACTCACCTTGAACTTTAAACCCACTTCTTCTGCACAATTTAAACTCTAATTCAAATATTCCAATCAAGCAGTACCTAGATGAAATCAGATTAACTTGTAGATACTAACTCACAAACTGAAATCAAATTGCAGAATCCCTTGAATTTCTTACCAAATTTTCCAATTGCCTTTTCTTCTTTCTCTTTCTCTCTGCTTTGCTCTTGACCGACTCCAAAATCTGTTTGTTGAGATATTTTATCAACTCAGACTTCCTCACTTTATCTAACCCAACTTTCAAGAATGACCATACACACCCTCAAGTTCCAAATTTCCATAATTAGCTTTAAACTTTGGTCACTTGAATTTTAACCCCTTTGAGTTATGTATTTTACAAAAAGTCCAAAAGCTTAAACTTAAATACACTTAGACCCCATTTATATTAAATAAAATATAATGGAAATTCGAGGTGTTACAACAGGGCCCCCCGATCGTGGACATCACGTGAAGGTGATGGTCATGGAGACCACTGTGCAGTTACCCATGCATGGATGTTGTTCGTTAATTGATATATGTGTTATTATTATCAAAGTTTTTGCTGAAAGGGTGAAAATCCGTTTAAACTGTTTTTGAGAGGGAATTCACTAGACCTCATGGTCTAACCCTCGCTTTCAAAACTAAAACCTTTTCAGGCAAGCAGGTTAGTAGCGTTTCTTCCAGCAAAGGAAAAGAGAAGGCCTGGAGCTGTAGAGACGTTGGCCTTAGCGTAGATCACGATAGTATTTCTCTAGATAGATGCTCGGTTGTGGACTTGAGTTTCCGCTGCAAATTTTGTTAAACTATGTCTGTCGATTATTATTTTAGGACCGGTTTGGAACCCTGCTTGGGGCTGTTTATTTATATTATTGTTTGGTTGAAGTTTTTGGGTTGTTACACTACCCCAAAAATCGCAGTCACAGATCGAAGAAAGATGTCGATGATTGATGCTCCAGTTCCTTGAATCGTGTTGAGATGTCGGTTTCCAATCCGGGTAAAGTATATCCGATGCTGTAAACGGCTGATTTCACCGAATTTCACTACCCCCATAATCGCAATCATAGATCGAAGAAAGACGTCGATGATTGATGCTCCAGTTCATCGAAGCGTGTTGAGATGTCAGTTTCCAATCCGGGTATGGTATATCTGATGCGGTAATTGAGCTCTAATTATCCGTTTGTAGTAGATGCAAAAGAATAAGTTGAGTCAAATTCCTAAATTGCCCCATTCATTTGTGTTCAAGGTCAGTATTTATTTCACGGCCCAATGTCCTCATTAATGAATGATGGTTTTAATCTTAACTATCAAAAAGAAAATCAATGGCTAAGATTGAAGTTAACAAAGTTAGCACAAAATGTGAGGTTAACAAATGAACCTCACTCTGTATGTATGTATATATGTCATCTTAGAGCACGTCTTGAAAAACACCGTGGTCTCTCTGTAACTCGTAAGGCTTGAGGCTTGACCTCGCTGCCACGCCTCACATCATTTAGAATCTTGTTAGAAACGTACTCGCACAATACAGTGCGATCCATATTTATTTTGTATCTCTTATCTTTATTTTATGGATTAATATGGTTTTAAGAGAGCGAGAGCAGTAGTCATCAATTTTATCTTGTTATAAAAATGTTTAACACTTTATTATGATTTTAATTATTAATTTTGAATGTATTAATAAGTTGTAGGTGTTATATAATATAGGAAAAATTGTTGTGGGAGTATACTCGCATGTAAATATACTTGTGATTGAAATTTTGAAAACTAGAATAAAACAATTGAAACAATATATATATATATATATATAGGCAAAAGATTGTTTGAGAAGTTAAAGTTAACGTGAGAAGCGTGAGAAGTGGATCTGAACCGTTGATCACTTTTAATCAAATGCCCTCTCATGAATTGCGCCTTAGAAGGGAAATGATCAGGTGCATCTCGGTGCATCTTATCTTGGTGCATATCATCCTAATGTGCATCCATTTCTCATCCAACAGTTGATAACCATTTCTCATGCTTCTCACATTAACCTCAATGTAAACACCAGATCTATTAGGTACTCAATACGTCATCCATTGATTTTGAGAATTCTAGAGTATTACATATGAATTTGATACTTTCTCTCTCTAGAATCTCTCTCTAAAACTCTCTCTAAGAATACAATGAATATTACAATATTAGCTCTCTAACCTTGCTTAACAACTAAGCAAAACCTATTTATACCTCTACATTACAACACATTAAATCCTAATTACATTGACTTTCTACTTAAAACTACTTTGACTTTGACTTTCCTTGACTTTACAATACATTGATAATTACATGATTTCTCAACAAATCTTGAATACAATTTAATACCCTAACATTCTCCCCCTTTGGATTCAAGAATTAAAAAAATATAGCAGCAGTCTTCAGCTCTTGATCTTCAAAACTTTAACTCTGACTGATTTAAACTTTGAAGCTCTGACAATCTTCAAACTTTCAGTTTTGAAGAATCTTCAGTCAAACTTGAAAAGTCTTTGTCTTTCTCTTTGTAAAGTCAACAATTCTTGAATTGTAATCTTCAACAAAATGTCATCAAATCTTGAACACAAATTTCAGATATTTGCAACTTTAGTCTTTGAAGCTTTGAACTCAAACTCTTTAAACGGTTTCTTGAACTTTGTATCTTCATCTCTTTGAACATGAATTGTCTTTGAACATCGATCTCTCTCGAATCATCTCAAAACATCTTATTGACTTTGACAAATCTTTATGCTATTTCTCCCCCTTTATATTTCATTGATATATCTTCCCTTTTTCTTCAGTATGTTATTTCTCCCCCTTTATCTATCATTGATATATCTCCACTTTTCTTCAATATGTTATTTCTCCCCCTTTTTGATGATTGTGAGCATCATGATCATCAAAACTTACTTCAATTTCAGCACTGTCTTTGTTCACCACTAACATTCTCCTCCTTTTGATATGATATAGCCGTCAATTCCAAAAAATATATATCTGAATCTTTTCAAATTCAGATAGAATGAATGTGGTAACCCTGAAACAACAGATGAATCAGTTGAAATGCCTGTAAGTAGCACAGAGCCACTTATTACAACAGATGCATTTTGGAAAGGAGCTTTTTGATGTTCACTCCCCCAGGGCTTTCATTCAATCATCGAAAAACACATTGGAATTTCTATGAACGTTATGACAAGAAAACATATTCCTTGTGTGTATGTGCATGTGTAGAAATGATTGAAGCAACTTATGCTTTTTCAGGCTCAAATTGTGTAAACTATTGAGACAACAAGTTTTCCACGGACTCAATGTGCATGATTGAAGTGCGAAGGTGGGGGAAAACTTACTTCTTTTTCAATATCCAAACCTTCTGAATGAAGATTAGATAGATTATATGTTGCGTCCCCAAGAAAAATTGAAACATTTCTTTGTTGAGAAAGAAATGAGTAGCTGGTGGGGTTAAAGCAAGAGTTGGCATGGGCTAACTGCCTGTTTCAATGATGGTCACCAAAGAATGTGAACCAGTCAGTAATGTGGCTTCCCGGCTCAGAAAATGGTTGGTGCAGAGTTCTCTTATTCTTTTAACTCTGTTCTCACGCCCTCTTTCGGTTTTTAATCCGCTCACTTCTACCCAAACTCTCATTTACATTTTACCTCAGCACAATGAGATTACTCAACCGGATGAGTTATCTCCCCCACTCTTTGATGTATACCCCTCACCCCTCAATCACTCAAGGATAACTTCTTAGGTAGGAAACACTGGTTAATGTGAATCCATAGAAGTACAATGTAGCTCACACACTGATCCCATGAAACTTTGTCCTAAAATGATGTGTTGTTCAACAATTTAGTTTGAACAAATAAATCTCAGCATTTGAATGACATTGTCATCAGAATGTATGCTCCTCAATAATATCATGAATATTTGAGCATTTGAACTTTGAAGATTTCTCAAAACAAGGATAAAGAATGAATGAAATGAATTCGAATGACTTGTTTGAGAATCTGACAATATATCAATCAGATCAAATATCATGAATGATAATCATAAAAGGATAGGGTATCAAAGAATTGAAATTTGTTTATATGAACAAATATAAACAATCTTTGAATGAAACGTTTAAGTTTTCACGCTGAAAAAAATGTATGATGCTCAACAAAATTTGAAATACAAACGAGAGTATTACCATCAAAAAATTGTTTCATTTTGAAACATGGTAATAACAAAGTCAATGTGAAGCTGTACCGGTGTGTATGAATACTTGAAATTATAGAAAAGATAATACACAAGTATTAATCTTTGGAAACACACAGTTAGAATTGATGTTATAATAATTCGAGATTTCCATGAAAAACATTTAAAATCACACTTCTAAATTCATAAAATCTGTTTGAGAACAGAGAAGTGGCTTGAACATTTAAGAAAAACATTTTTCATGCTTGAAATTCGTTCTTCTTTCAAACAATCTAAGATTAAGATCAGAAGATACATACATTCAACGATGTTTGAGCTCCCCCTCAAATCATGATAGAATGATTTAAAATCTCATAATCTCCCCCTTAACTTGTGCAAAAGATCTTTATTTAAATCTGCACAAATAACAAGACTTGGATTAAAATATCCTAAATCATTAAAACGAGTTCTGAATTACGGGATTGAAGTAAATTCAGAAGTCATTGTCGTTGAAGTATGGGTTCTGAACTTGAATTATTCATAAGCCAATATATCTTTGAAGTACGAGTCCTAAACATATATGTTTAGAAGTAAAAAAATCTTATACTCCCCCTTAAAAGCACAGGTACTCTTCTTCAAAATTCTGCACAACTTCTCTTATGTTTTCCAATCATGTGTTTGTTATACTTATAACATTCAGCACTACACACGATAAACCTACAAAACAGATTAAGTAGATTTTAGTACCCAATGGAACTTGGGTCCTGGTTTGTTAGGTGCAGATTTATTAGAAGAAACTTTGTATGTGCCATACTAGTACAAAACATAATCCTTATGGACAAAATCATTAGTTCCACGGTAAGAACAACAAGTTTTCTTTTATGCTAACCTAACTAATTGATTTACAGAGTAAACTAAGTCAGGTTTGACAAAAGATTTACCTTGATATGTTTTGTTCTTGGTTACATTTAGAGTGGGAACCGTTGATTTTGGAACTTCTTTCATAGGAGTTGTACCTTTCACTCTCCATTCCATCTTTACCTTCTTGAAGACTTGGTTATCTGTAGGCTTTGAATAAGTATTAACTTTAGGCACATTCAAATTATTATCCGAATTATCAAACAGAGGATTATAAAAGAGATTTGAAGGATGAATCTGATCCTTTAAGAAACCATTTGATTTGTCAAATCTTTTTTGAAAATTTGTCTTTATTGATTGAACTTGAAGCCGTCTTAAACTAACATTCAGAATTAGTTGAGTCAACAAGTGGAGTTTGTACAATCGTATCAGGACTAACTTGTTTTGAAACGTCAACCTTAAATACAATGTCTTCAAGTTCTTTAACTTTGTTGATTAAAACATTTATCTCTTCAAAAATTAGATCATATTTTTTTGTAGATCAGATTTACCTTTTGCTCCTTCATAATATCTGTTGATAAACCAGATAACTTCATTGTCAGCTTCTTTATTTCATGTTGGAAAATCTTTCTTTCATCTGAAAAAATATCTTTCACACTTTTTGCTTGAAAGTTTTCAACTTTCATCTTTTCAAACTCCTTTCTTTCCATATCAAGTTCTTTTTCCAAATCAAATATTTTTTATGAAAGCTCAAAACTTTTTGCTTCAAAAGATTTTCTTTCAGCATCAAAAGCCATTATTTCTTTTTGAAAATTGTCTCTGTCAATTATCAAGACTTTTTCAAAGTCAGAAATTTGTTTGAAAGTTTGATACAATTTAGCTCAACAATTTTCTTTTCTTCAAAAGATTTCTTTGAAAAATCGGACAACTTCTGTATGAAAACTTTTTCAAATTGTTCTTTTTCTTTTGAAAAATTAGTTTCAAGAATAGAAAGTTTTTTTTTTCAAATCAGCGTTTTCACTTTCCAAATTTGTTTTCTTTCTCTTGAAGGTTTTTCAATTATCCTGAAGACTTAAATTCTCCTTCTCTTTCGTGGCTTCAACACCTGCAATTTCACTTTCAAGATCAATAATTCGTTTTATGAGTTTAAGATTTTCATTTTTCAAAGATATAGCTTTCTCTTGAAGTCTCTTCATATCAAACTGAAGAGTTGTGTCTTCTTCTTTTTCATATTTCATTTGTGTGACTTGAAGATCAACAATTTGTCTTCGTAAATCTTCTATCACCAATATTGATGATAAATGTACTGATCATCAGATGTAGACATTGTTGGAAACCTGAAAAAATATCAAACAAAAAAATTAGACGTAAAATATGAAAATAAAAAAAATACCTAATAGAGTGATCGTCAAGAGAAACTTCGCTTAGAAGTTGAATTATGTGCACACTCAAAAATATAAAATCACAAACACAATTAAAGTCAGAAAAATTTTCAAAAAAATTAAAATCTAAAAAACAAATAGTAAATTTGTATTCCAAAAATCAATTCTGAAAAATCAGCGCGGAAATTTGAACTTTAATCGGTGAACCTGCAAAAAATATGAGAAAATATATCAGTTACGAATTAATGCAAGTACAATTACAAAAATACGTAAAATGAAAATTAAACGAAAAACACGGACTAAAAACTACACAAAAATGACTAAAAGTGTAAAAATACAAAATATAAGGACTAAAACCGACAAAATATGAAACAAATACGAAAAAACAAGGACTAATAGAAAAAAATACTAAGACTCGACAAAATAAGGACTAAAAATGACAAAAACTGAAAAATTAAAGTAAAATGACTAAAAATGACAAAACTTAGAAACTTAAAACTCTAGGGACAAACTCAAAAATCCTAAAACCTGAAAAGTTCAGGGACCAAAACTGTAAAAACCTGAAAATAAAAACTACAGGGACTGAAAGTGTAAAAACCTTAAAACTAAAAACTAGAGGGACTAAAACTGTTAAAAAAATTAAACACAAACTACAAGGACTAAAAGTGACAATTCCTAATACTTAACTAACACACTTAACGAAACATCTAACAAAGGACTAAAAAGGTAAGAAAACTAACGGAAAAACTAACTGACCGTTAGTAAAATGACACTAACTGAAACTTAACGAAAAAGGACTCAAAATGTAACAAAACTAAGTAACTAACGGAACAATACTAACTGACTCTGACGGATCTAACGGAAAAGGACAAAAAATGTCACAAAACTAACGGACACTTAACGGATCCGTTAAAACACTATTCACCGTCTTCAACCTCACGACCAGACCTGTAAACCACGTTATGGAACCTTTTTTTTTACCGAAACTCTTCGTTTATGATCCCTTAAGGTCCCTCAATCGATTAGAAGTTGAAATACGCTTTCAAACTCCGCAACCGAAAATTTCCGAAAAACCGAATTATTTTCGAAAACAAGTTGTGAGCTTCTGTTTCTTCGAATAAACAGATCCTTTAAGCTAGACTCTCTTTATTTAAGCTTCCTTAACCCTTTTTGATCGATAACACTAGAAGAAATTCTTCAAATCCGAAACCGAATTTTTTTGAAAATATCGAAAAATCTTGAAACTTGACGTGAACTTGTATTTCTTGAAATGATAGGTTTCTTTAGGCTCCAAGTAACTTCCTTCAACCTTCTTAATGGATTACACCACAAAATACTTTTTCAAACTCTCGTATGAATCTTCCGAATGATTCCGAAAATCGAAAAATCTCGAAAATTCGTCGTAATCTATGGCTTGTCGTTAGTGTCACAATGGAATCTTCTTCTTGTCGTGAGATGGAATTCAGCTGTGTGACTTAAAGATGGAAGTTTATGGTAATCCAACAAGATGCTTACGAAAACTTAATTTCTTTGCTTGCGAAAAGTCAGAAACTAGAAACTCAGCTGCTTATGTGGTAGCTTGCGAAAACTAGATGAAATCGATCGCGAAAAGTGAAAACCATGCAGCTTGCGAAAAGTATGGCATGTGGCTTACGGAAACAAAATTTCAGCTGCTTGTGTAGTAGCTTGAAACAATCTTGCGAAAACTCAGTTTCAGCTGCTTGAGATCTACCGTAAGTTGACGTGAAGTAAGTAAGGTCGTGGTGATCAAAATCTTACGAAAACTTTCATGATATATGCCTTGCGAAAACTTCTTTATACGTCTTGCGAAAAACTTTGTTGCTTTGACTTTTTCAATTCCTTTTGGTTCTTGTTTCACGACCTGCACACAACAAATACTAACGGCTGTTTACAAAACGCTTGCCCAGGTAAGTGCTTATCAAGTCACATTAGCTTACCGGATGAATATGACAAGGACCAAGAATCTTACCCGGTAAGAGCGGAAGCAAGGATCGAGAGTCGAAAACAAGGACCGAGAGTCTTACCCGGTAAGCGATTAGCGGCTAAACAGCATACGATGCCATTTTGGTGGACTAAAATCTTACCCGAGAAGTAAGTAATAGTCTTGAATTTACCGGTAAGCACTTACCCGAGTAAGTGATTAGGTAAACGGTCCCTAACATAAAAAATTATCTATTGAATTATGGATTAAACTATACTAAAAACATATTTTTAGAACATCTCATCAATAAATATGGATCAAAAACTCAGATTTCAATCATTTTCTTCAAGAACACCAAAAAATTCAAATTTTCAAAAACGAGATTTAGACATCAAAACTTGAATTTCATGATTGATTCATGTCTAAAACTTGTTTTTGGAAACGATTTTGCACAAAAACGGATCAAAACATGAAAAAAATTGCAAAATCACTCACCAAAATTTTTTCACAAGGAAGTTTTCTCAAGAACACAAATTTGTTCAAAATATTCAAATTCCTTGAATCTTGATGTGTTTTTGTAAAACTGATGATGCAAAACTTGATTTTAACGATGGAGAAACACTTTGCAATCAAAATCAAATAAAAAAATTAATTATATTTGAAAATCATTTAGATTCTTTTTAAATTGAGATAAGTATGCACGTTCCCATACTTTATTTGTTCATATGTGTTGAAAGAATAATATATTAAGGTCAATCTTGTCATTTAGTGTCTAACTTAAGTTATTTTATCATTTGTGTAATTGTGCGAGGACTGATTGTGTAACTGGACTAAAGTTGTGGACTGCGCTTCAATCTCTTGTTGACTAAAGGGTAGCGGTACAAATATGCAAGACTTGAGGACTAAAATGCAATTATGACTTTATATTTAAAGTTATGAGATTAGGGTTTTACATCAGATTTGTCATTTTTTTTTCTTATCTCTTTCATTTTCTCTCTCGATAGATTAGGGTTTCATCTAGAGTTTTCTCTTCAAATCTCTTGAAGAGAAACACTGAGAGTTGAGTGATTTGTAGTGAGGTTTCGTTGTAACCATGTTTGAGTGCAAAGAGTTTATGTAGTGAGGTTTTCTTATGTAAGTAATATTTTGATTCAAAGTTAAATAAAGTTAGATTTAATTGTTTGCACATGGTATCAGAGTGACCAGTGCGATCTTATTCGACATTACTATCGTCGATGAACACATCTAGTATGAATCTAACCTTTTGAGAAACTTTGAATTTCTGATGTTCTTACCTTGCTATTACATCGTTTCATATGGATTCTGGCACTGTTGCCCTAATCCTTTGATTCGGATGTCTGTTCAGTTCTCTATTATCACTCAAGTTCTTGTTCTTGTTCTTGTTTTGTCAAATTTGGCACTATCATCTTAATTGTTTAACTCTAGATGTTCGTCTAGTGTTAGCTTATGTTGTATATCACAGATCTGAGATCCTCAGTAGTTTTTCAAATATTTGGTGTTATTCACCATATTTCTCATTCAAATTTTTTACGAGTTTATCTCAGATCTATCTCTTTCACATCCTTCTTAACTGCGAGTTTATACCTTGCTATTACATCGTTTCATATGGATTCTGGCACTGTTGCATAAAATTAAAACGATGCCTACAATAACTCACCGTGGGCAGAAAATACAATTACAACTACATATCTTCAAGTCTTTAAGAAACAAGAAGAAGAACTATGCTACTGGAACTGAAGTAAACTACAACTGAATTCAAAACTATTCCTAAAATCTGATCCAAGCCTTCTCTTTTATAGTCCCAAAAAGGTGAACAAACCATTGGACTAAACTTCAAATTATCTCAAAGGCAAATACCACCACCATGCTTCCCAGACTTCCCTTACTTTCAGGGATTTCCAGATCTTGCAACCTCAAGCATGCCAATATTTTAATCTTTTCCTTTATCCAGAGATTAGCATTATCCGTTGATTAATGGGAGGATCCGTCCGTGCTCACAGTGAGGAGCCTCGTGTCCACAGTGGGCAAAATCGCTGTTCAATATTAAATCTAAAAATTGATGCAAATAACCATAAAACATCCTCAACAACTCCAAATAAAAATAAATTAACAAAAAGAAAAACATGAACACATAAACATAAAACACAACTAAAACGGAAGAAAAACTCACACAAATGACGTGTAAATAACGCTCAAAATGAGAGTTATCAATAACCAACTGTTAAAATTGATGCAATTCTTGATGGGATTGGATGATATTTACATGCATATAAGGAGTAATATTCTAACCACTGAACCTCTTCCATCTGTCAAAACTGCTTTTTCTCTAGTATCTCGTGAAGAGTCTCATCAAGGTCTAACTAGATCTTCTTCTGACTCTAAATCTCAAAACACTGCATTGTTCAGCAAACCTACTGATAATAAGAAAAAATCAGGAAAATCTCCTTTACTTTGTAAGCACCGTGGTGTGAGTGGTCACACCATAGAGCGATGTTTCAAGTTAATAGGCTTCCCTAAGGATTTCCAATTTACTAAAAGTAAGCCAAATCAGTTTTTTAAAAATCCTGCTAGTAATGCCTGCACCACTGAAGGAACTGTCAGTAGTTCCAACTCATCTAAATCCTTAACAGAAGAGCAAATTATCAAGCTCCTGTCTCTTCTGGATCAGAAACAGAGTGAGGGCTTATCTGTCAATATGGAAGGTAATACTTTCGCTAATATGGCTCACATTTCAAATTTTAATCAATGTGGATGGATTATTGATTCTGGTGCAAACCAGCACATGACTTCTTCCACTTCTAAATTGGAAAATGTGATTGATATATCTGACTTGAACTTGAAAGTCACCCAACCAAATGGTGATGAAGCCAGGATCAAACACATAGGAAATTATAGAATGAACAATAATGTGATTCTTTTTTATGTCCTTGTGATTCCTAATTTTCATGTTAACCTACTGTCTGTTCATAAGCTAGATAAAGATAGCAAGATCTTCATTGGGTTTGACGAGTTTAAGTGTTACAGGGTTCTCCACTAATGAAAATTGTGGGGACTGGTAGTGAACTCGGAGGCATGTATTTCTTTGATCAGGTTTCTAAGAGTAAGTCACTTAATTCCAAAACTCTATGTAGTAATTTGAATGCTTCTAATATGTCAATATTCTGTTGTGCTAGTAGGCAACTTTGGCATAGCAGATTAGGTCACCCTGTTGATCAGGCTTTGGCTTGTTTAAAAGACATGCTGAATCTAGAAGGAAATCACCACTTGCCTCCATGTGACATATGTCATATGGATAAACAAACTAGAGACAAATTCAATCTTAGTACCCACTCTACTTCTAGTCTAGGTAACTTAGTTCATTTGGATTTGTGGGGTCCGTATCGTGTTCCTAGTAAGGAAGGTTACAAATACTTTTTGACCATAGTTGATGATTTCACTAGATCTGTGTGGGTTTAACTGTTAAAAAATAAGGAAGATGTTTATAATAACCTTGTTGTTTTTCACAGTTTGCTTGTTACCCAATTTGGAAAACATGTAAAAATCTTCAGAAATGATAATGACACTGAGTTTGTTAATCAAAAACTAGGTGAGTTTTGTAAATCAAACGGAATAATACATCAAACAACTTGTGTTTATACACCCCAGCAAAACGGGGTTGTTGAACGCTGTTACGGATTTTACCCACACCCTATAAAATAAAGTGTTTCGTTTATAATAAATAAACCAAGACGCAAGTATACATCTCAATCTATTATCGTCTCAAACAAGTAATAATGGTACTAAGTACCGAATATCGATCCCACAGGGAAGCGTGGAAAAGTTTCTCTTTAAAAGTCCAGTTCGTAAAAGCGAGTTTCAGATGGCGAATTCGAAAACAATATTTTTGTTTGGAGGTTTTGTTAACAATTAAACTAAAATCAATTATAAAAAGAAGCACAGGGTATAAAGATCCGTTGGGATGATAGTAATAATTAAATATAGCGATGAGACCGCATTCCTTGGTTATCTCAGACGTCGACTATTTTATGATACAACGAACCGGGTGTCAATTGTTGATACACCACAAAATATAACATTGATTTAAATAACCTCGGACAATCATGCAGTACGCGACACCTTTCAATTTAAGTATTAATCTCGGTCCCAACTTCACTTTATACCCCGACTTAGGACGATTAGCCCATCATCGTTCGGTTTTTAATTATAAAAGATGTATTAACTAAGAAAACAATTAATGGAGATGGACAATACATAAACAAATTACAATAATTCTTGGTGAAATTACGTAACTTGTTATGCAAGTAACCAACTCTCGAAAGTGCAATGAAAGTTTTAAAACCGGAAGTATAGAGATGGAACAAAACCGATGGCAAGTAGGGATTAGTATGAGAAAAAACGATGGCAACTTGTTATAACAAAACCGTAAGCAATTAAAGGAAGTTAATTATGGTAGCAAGATTATAAGAAGAATTAAAACCGTGAGTATTGAAACTAAGCGAGATTAATATCAAGTTAACAAACTACAATTGAAATTAAGTAAAGGAAATTGATGGCGGCGAGATCATAAGAGAAGAAAATCGTAAGCAAGTAAAGGAATAACGATAACGACAATATTATAAGAAAACAAACACGATGGGTTAGTAACGAGATTAAAGTTAACGGAAGGAGATTGAAATATAAGTAACAACTAACCGACAAGTAGCAAAATGGAAAGTTGACGATGACGTAACGAAACCGAACTATGTGATTACTACAACTACACTACACTATTATTATTACTACTACTACTACTACTAAATTATACTAAGAGTGGTTTTCATCATCCTAACTATAATAAAGGATGGATCCTTTTATTGAAGCCTAACATACATATATATAGCTAACTAAAGACTTAGTCACTAAGAAAAACCATGGGTTAGATCCATGGGTAGGATCCATGGGTAAAAGTCTATGGGCCAAAATCTTACCAACAAAATGAAGTAATCTTTAGCCCATGTAAATTGTTTGTTTGTTCCAAGTATTCGGCCCATGTGAGAGATATTCGGTCGGCCCAAGATATGCCATCCACAAAAACGCAAGCCCGGTCTTCAAAAATTGGAGTCTTCCTTTCCGTTCGAAAGTTTGCAATCCGCATTCTTCTTAATTATATATTACTCCAAACGACCGTCTTCTTGCAACCTAAAATACATGAAATATAAAATTAGATTTTGGTGCGATTTTTATATGTTTTTGGCCAAACTAATACCCGAAAGTATTAATCATTTATTTTACATAAATATTACTAAAATTAATTAATAAAATGACTCAAAAATTGGAATTATACGTCTAAAATAGGGTTAAATAATAACCCTATCACAACCGCAAATTCGAACTGTTGATTGTCCTCAAACAACTTTATTAAAAACACAATTTTTGAGCTACACAAAGTTGTTTAAAAAAGGAAAGCAAAAAAAATTCTTTGAAATTCTAAAAAACCCAACATGCATGCATTTGTACCACAATGAAGAAATTGCAACTAAACTTAGTCTAGTAGAAAAAAATAGCCATTCATAACCCAATATTCCTCAACTCATACTTCAAAACACATCAAACCATAAGCTAGCCAAACAACTAATTGCCTAATTGGAAAAAAAAATTGCACATGAAATGAACGTTTATGCATTCGGCTCTTTCATTTTGGTGATGCATTGCCTTTTACCACTTTCTATATATGGAAATTTTTTGCCATCTTCTCATTTTGAGGAATTGCATGTGGACACATTGGTCTCTTGGTGTCTTTGACACTTGAACTGTATGCACGTAAAACATTTGTAGAGCTTTGCTCTTTTTTAGTGTGTTTTTACGTTTTGTGCATTTTTTAAATTTTGTGTATATGTGGGTATGCATGGAGATAGGAGTAAAATGATATGGTATGAATAATAACCATATCTCCTCCCCAAAACTTTGAAGGGTTCAATGTCCTCATTGAACATTGAAAGAATCAAACCAAATTTGATAAGATTTGTGGTATAAGTGTATGGAGTGCACACAAATTTATTTCCAACAAAAATTGGTGAAAGCAAAAAGTTTTAAGGCTAGTTCTAGTGATGTGTAAAAAAAATAAAAGTGAGAAACCAAAGAAATTATTGAGGCTATGGAACAACTTTACCAAACTAGAAACAATTTTGCATGTGACACATTTGCATGGAATGTATGAGTTGCATGAAAATACAAAAAATGAAACTTTCCAATTATAGCAACACAATTCCCAGACTCAATAATTAAATAACTTGACTACTAGACATGAAATTTTAAAGCATAAAAATAAAAGGGGTGATAAGAAGGAACCTGTCCTACTCGGATTGAGTAGGATGCGTTCAGTCGATTGCCATAACAAGTGAATCAGGAATGGTGGTAGATTCTGCATTAATTCCGGGTGTTCCTTGATCCAAATGACTCTCATCAAATCATCCATTTATTTCTCATATCTCAGACATATAAGCTTCTCTCCCTTCATTTCGTTGATGCTCTTTCTCAACTTACGCAGTTGGTCCGCAACTTCATCACCTTGCCTCTTGATTTTTTTATTTTTTATTTCGTTTTTTTGTTTTACTTTTATTTTTATTTTTTTGTTTTACTTTTTATTTTTTTGAACTTTTTTTTTCTTTTTATCAAAAATAGTTTCATCATCCTTGGATTTAATTAAAAACCCAAGAATTCACCAAACTCTTTTATTTCGAGAGATAAACAAGAAGCGTTGTACCATTGCTGAAGGATCGAGAAAAGGTTTTACCCTTTGTCCGTTCAGCTTAAAAGTGGTCCCTCAGCCTGATGTTTCTCTTTCCACTTATGCTTATATACTTCTCTCACCACTCGCTTTATTACTTGATCACGACACAAGACATCGATTGCACAAATGGCCGCACATTTCATCGCCTCACCAACAACATAGCCTGGTTTTATGAAGTTTCCCAAGTCCTTGGATTGATCTTCACGTCCCCTTTTTAAAACAACTTGAAGCTTTTCTACAGAAATTTGTTGTATGGATGTTACGGTATCTGCAACAATATGTTCTTTCTGCACAGATTTATTGTAGGGGTTAATGAAAATCTTGCCATTTTGTTGCACCTCTTCACTATTTTGAAGTGAAGAGGGGTCGCTCAAATGCTCTTGTGTTTCCATGGAACTCTCTATCTTTTGAAACTTTTGCAAAGTATTAGCCTCACCCTCGTCCTTACCGATACACTCATATTTTTCAATATCACTTGGTATAGGGATTTGGCTTTGTATTTTAAGTTCACTAATGATCTCTCCAGCACAAGTTGTTATATTAATAACAACTCCTTGTATGTTTTGTAAGAAATCATTCATCAAAGTTTCAAGAGATTCGAAATTTTCAACTTGTTCTAAAGGGGGTGTAGGGGGTAAAAGTGAGTTGTTAAAATCATCCCCTTGAAAATTTCCGGAAAAATCAACGTGTTCCTCCCAAGATTGGTTAAAAGTATTTGAGTAAGTATTACTCCAATCTTGATAGGGAGGTATTGGTGATGTGAAAGTGCCATGATCTTGGCCATTTGAAAACAAATTTGGATGATCCTCCCATGATCGAGTGTAATCATTAAAGTGTGAGTTATTCCAATTACTATCTCCCATGAAATAACCGGATTTGGGGTTTGAAAGGCAACTGTATGAGAAATAATTTCCGCCACAGTAGTCGCAGAAAACAGTTTCATACGGCCCAAACGAATGTCCCAATGAATCCATATTCACAGAAAGATATACTCAATAATTTATTACTTGGCATACACTATTTTTTTGGTTTTTCAAAAAGGTGGTAGAAAAACTTGCTTTTAAAAACTTTACTCGAATAAAAGAAAAACTTATAGCGTGCTTCTCCGGCAACGACACCAAAAACTTGTTATTTTACCCACACCCTATAAAATAAAGTGTTTCGTTTATAATAAATAAACCAAGACGCAAGTATACATCTCAATCTATTATCGTCTCAAACAAGTAATAATGGTACTAAGTACCGAATATCGATCCCACAGAGAAGCGTGAAAAAGTTTCTCTTTAAAAGTCCAGTTCGTAAAAGCGAGTTTCAGATGGCGAATTCGAAAACAATATTTTTTTTGGAGGTTTTGTTAACAATTAAACTAAAATCAATTATAAAAAGAAGCACAGGGTATAAAGATCCGTTGGGATGATAGTAATAATTAAATATAGCGATGAGACCGCATTCTTTGGTTATCTCAGACGTCGACTATTTTATGATACAACGAACCGGGTGTCAATTGGTCAATTGTTGATACACCACAAAATATAACATTGATTTAAATAACCTCGGACATTCATGCAGTACGCGACACCTTTCAATTTAAGTATTAATCTCGGTCCCAACTTCACTTTATACCCCGACTTAGGACGATTAGCCCATCATCGTTCGGTTTCTAATTATAAAAGATGTATTAACTAAGAAAACAATTAAGGGAGATGGACAATACATAAACAAATTACAATAATTCTTGGTGAAATTACGTAACTTGTTATGCAAGTAACCAACTCTCGAAAGCGCAATGAAAGTTTTAAAACCTGAAGTATAGAGATGGAACAAAACAAATGGCAAGTAGGGATTAGTATGAGAAAAAACGATGGCAACTTTTTATAACAAAACTGTAAGCAATTAAAGGAAGTAAATTATGGTAGCAAGATTATAAGAAGAATTAAAACCATGAGTATTGAAACTAAGCGAGATTAATATCAAGTTAACAAACTACAAATGAAATTAAGTAAAGGAAATTGATGGCGGCGAGATCATAAGAGAAGAAAATCGTAAGCAAGTAAAGGAATAACGATAATGACAATATTATAAGAAAACAAACACGATGGGTTAGTAACGAGATTAAAGTTAACGGAAGGAGATTGAAATATAAGTAACAACTAACCGACAAGTAGCAAAATGGAAAGTTGACGATGACGTAACGGAACCGAACTATGTGATTACTACAACTACACTACACTATTATTACTACTACTACTACTACTAAATTATACTAAGAGTGGTTTTCACCATCCTAACTATAATAAATGATGGATCCTATTATTGAAGCCTAACATACATATATATAGCTAACTAAAGACTTAGTCACTAAGAAAAACCATGGGTTAGATCCATGGGTAAAAGTCCATGGGCCAAAATCTTAAGCCCAACAAAATGAAGTAATCTTGAGCCCATGTAAATTGTTTGTTTGTTCCAAGTATTCGGCCCATGTGAGAGATATTCGGTCGGCCCAAGATATGCCATCCACAAAAACGCAAGCCCTGTCTTCAAAAATTGGAGTCTTCGTTTCCGTTCGAAAGTTTGCAATCCGCATTCTTCTTAATTATGTATTACTCCAAACGACCGTCTTCTTGCAACCTAAAATACATGAAATATAAAATTAGATTTTTGGTGCGATTTTTATATGATTTTTATGTGTTTTTATGTTTTTGGCCAAACTAATACCCGAAAGTATTAATCATTTATTTTACATAAATATTACTAAAATTATTTAAAAGTGACTCAATGAGATAATAAAATGGCTCAAAAATTGGAATTATACATCTAAAAGAGGGTTAAATAATAACCCTATCAAACGCAAACATAGGCACCTTTTAAATGTTGCTAGGGCTTTAATGTTTCAAGGAAATCTTCCGTTGAATATGTGGAATGAGTCCATCTTAACTGCTACTTATTTGATAAATAGAACCCCTTCCTCTGTATTAAACGGAAAATGTCCATATGAAATGGTTTTTGGCTTTGCTCCTGTGCTTTCTCATTTACGAAATTTTGGTTGCTTGTGTTTCGCTATTAAACCAAATATGACTGATAAATTTGCTTCACGTTCTGAAAAATGTGTTTTTCTTTGTTATGCTAATTCCCAAAAGGGGTATAGAGTATATAGTTCGGAAACTAAGAAAATTATTGTTTCCAGGGATGTTAAGTTTTACGAAACAATATTCCCCTTCAAAATGAAAGCAACAGATCAAAATCCAGGTCAAAGTCAGGACTCTAGTAACATCAATTCCTTAAATTTCTTTGATAATATTTTTCAAACTAATGAGTTTTCTTCTCAATACCCTGTGATGAGTCAAGGGATAACTCTCAAAATGAAAATTTAAATGTTTCTGAAAATGAGAGGAACTGTGATCATTCTGGTGGCCAATTACAGTCTGCCAATTCAAATGAATTGAGTAGTACAAATGGTTTAAATACCCTCAGTGGAGATGCCGAATCTTGTAATCCTGGTGACTCCAATATGGCTGCTAATGATCACTGTGAGGCTGAACAAAGTGATGTTCATTTGAGTTTCCCTCCTGAGGGTGGTTTCATTGAACCTTCCACTTCTGTTAGAAAATCTAACCGAATTTCAAACTTACCTAGGAAATTTACAGACTATGTAATAGAAGGTAAAGTTAAATATGGAATAGAAAAAGTAGTAAATTACTCTTTTTTGAGTCCTGAAAACTTTTGTTTTGTTACTACCCTTAACAAATCTGTTGAACCAAACAATTTCTTTGAGGCTAGCAAGGACCAAAACTGGGTCATTGCTATGAACGAAGAAATGGAAGCCTTATATCGCAATAACACTTGGGTTTTGACTGATCTTCCTATAGGTAGAAAACCCATAGGATGTAGATGGATATACAAAATAAAATATAAGTCAACCGGTGAAATCGAAAGGTACAAGGCTAGGTTGGTAGCTAAGGGGTATTCTCAACGAGAAGGGCTAGACTATGAAGAGACCTTTAGTCCAGTAGTAAAGATGGTCACATTAAGGTGTGTTATTGCCTTGGCAGTACAAATGACTGGCCATTGTGTCAATTAGACGTCAATAATGCGTTTCTTTATGGGGACTTAGATGAGGAGGTCTATATGAGTCTGCCACCTGGGTATTTCTCAGCCAATGATAAAAGGGTGTGTAAACTTGTTAAGTCCTTGTATGGACTTAAACAAGCCCCTAGACAGTGGTATGCAAAATTATCTGCATGTTTGTTTTATCATGGTTTTATACAGAGTACTAGTGATTATTCCTTATTCACTAAAATTAACAGTTCTGTTTATTTAATTATTCTTGTGTATGTGGATGACATTGTGTTAACCGGTAATTCTACTGTTGAAATTAATAAAGTCAAAAGTCATCTAAAATCAAATTTTAATATCAAAGATCTAGGTGAATTGAAATTTTTTCTAGGAATAGAAATATTAAGATCAAACAAGGGTATCTGTATGTCACAACGCAAATATTGCCTGGAATTACTCAGTGATTTTGGCTATTTGGTTGTAAACCAATCAATACACCAATGGATATGAACCTTATTGTTACTGATTCAATAGGTTTAGATTCAAAGGATCCACCTTTAACTAACTTTACTGAATAGTGAATATCAACGACTAGTAGGTAGGTTAATTTATTTACTAGCAACTCATCCTGATATTTCATTTGTTGTACACTGTTTAAGTCAATTCATGCACTCTCCAAGACAGTCCCATCTTAAATTGGCTTTACGTGTGTTGAGATATCTAAAATTGTCTCTTGGAAGACGAGTTAATTTTACTGCTGCTTCTAGTTTTAGACTTAGTGCTTTTGTTGATGCAGACTGGGGTAAGTGTCTCTCAACTAGGCGCTCTGTGACTGTTATTGCATGTTTTTGGGAGATTGTATGGTCTCTTGGAGGAGCAAGAAACAGTATACTGTTTCTCATTCTTCTACTGCGTCCGAGTATAGGGCAATGGCTTCTGCCTTATGTGAAATAATTTGGATTCTTAATATTTTAGCTGATTTAAAACTAGAAAATATTCTCCCAGTTAATCCGAATTGTGTTTATAAGTCAGCTATACAAATTGCTAATAATCTAGTGTTTCACGAACGAACCAAACACATAGAAATTTATGTACATCAAGTTAGAAACAAAATAACTGCTGGTATGATTAAAACAGTTAAAGTTCCTTCTTCTGAAAATCCAGCAGACATTTTTACCAAGTCACTTGGTGTAAGTCAACATAACTATTTGTGTTCTAAATTAAAATTGTTAGATATTTTCCAATGTCAAGATTGAGGGAGGGTGTTGAAATAATAAAATATTAAGGTCAATCTTGTCATTTAGTGTCTAACTTAAGTTATTTTATCATTTGTGTAATTGTGCGAGGACTGATTGTGTAATTGGACTAAAGCTGTGGACTGTGCTTCAATCTCTTGTTGACTAAAGGGTAGCGGTACAAATATGCAAGACTTGAGGACTAAAATGCAATTATGACTTTATATTTAAAGTTATGAGATTAGGGTTTTACATCAGATTTGTCATTTTATTTTCTTATCTCTTTCATTTTCTCTCTCGATAGATTAGGGTTTCATCTAGAGTTTTCTCTTCAAATCTCTTGAAGAGAAACAATGAGAGTTGAGTGATTTGTAGTGAGGTTTTGTTGTAATCATGTTTATGTAGTGAGGTTTTCTTATGTAAGTAATATTTTGATTCAAAGTTAAATAAAGTTAGATTTAATCGTTTGCACAATATGGATATGGTAATATAAGTTTCTAAAATAAAATATTATAAAATTTAAAAAACTTTATGCATTATTGATGTATACATAACGCTTTAACACTTGTGCTTTTGAAAAAAAATAGAGCTTTTAATAGATAAAACCTAAATGTCCACTAAGGAAGGATCCACGAAAGCCCTCGGTAGCATCTATAATATAGTAGTTAACATTAAATTAATAATTTACTAATGAAAAATGTATAATTACCATAATGCCACTCAATATATTTTTTAACGAGGACTTGAGGGAGGGATCAAAACCACAACAAATTGCATACCATGTGACCAAAATCATAATCAATATAAAATAGTCACGGAAACTAAAGAAGGAGTAAACCTCAAGGACTAAAGTTATAATTCACTATTTAACTTTTAATTGAGTAAATTACAGATATTGTTAATGTGGTTATATGAAATTGCGAATTAGGTCCTCACAATTATTTATGGATTAGGTAACAATGGTTTTTCTATCATTGCAGATTGGGTCCATAACATTAACGCCTGTAAAATTTGCTCTATTAAGTCTTTTAACATTTATCTTTCTATTCTATTTTAAAAATATATTATATATTAGAGTGTAGATAAATCGTCCCTATGGTGAGACTCTTTCCCTCACCTCTACTTTTTCGGCGAACTATCTACTATCGTTGGCCTCCCCCTTTATTCTCCCCACACCACTCGCATAGAATCAAGCATTAAAATGCAACAACAAACGAAAATGCACAAAACAAACCATTTCAAATGGACTATTCTTATACAAATTACACTTCCTCATGCCATGTATGTAAACCAATTCTTGTAGTAAAGTAATGTGCAACAAACACGTTCATACTAAAACTCAAGGGAAAAGTATGCAACTGATCATCATCAAAACTTCAGCTCTAAAAACAAAATCACATAGCATATAATTCTCAATAAAACTTTATACGTAAACATACGAGATAAGGCAATCCTATGAATTTTGAAAAGTTTCACCCTTGAGCCACAAACGACAAGGAATACAATTATAATAAAACTTTGCATATAAGTATTTGCAATCAAGTGATTTCGTGCATTCAGAATTTGGCCTAAATCTTTCATTTGCGTCAACTTATAAATCAAAATGTTTAACTCATCAAGAACATGCGGCTCAAGTAGAGCATAAAATGATTCATGTCAGTTCAAAATTTAAGGATACTGATAGAGAAAATCATATAGGTCCACAAAGTGGCCACCTGTGTTGCCACAGTGGTGGGGCAAATGCACACCGGATACTATAAACGCTATTAAGTAATAAAGTGGACACGTACCAAGATTGTTTCCGTAAGGATTAATCTACTAAGAATCAGAGATATTCATCAACTTCTAGGGCTCGTTTTGAGTTTTGAGAACAAATCAAT
Source organism: Saussurea involucrata (assembly GCA_033807775.1). Taxonomy (NCBI): domain Eukaryota; kingdom Viridiplantae; phylum Streptophyta; class Magnoliopsida; order Asterales; family Asteraceae; genus Saussurea; species Saussurea involucrata. Next base: position 236,008,950 of record CM066321.1, on the reverse strand, counting down.
AATCGTGAGATTTGATTTATGCTAAATAACGATTAAAGTAAACAAGTAGTTAAAGAAAAGGGTATGGGTACAAGCACTATCAAAGACATATGTAGTAACATTATGGTCAACAACAAGTAGCATAAAAATATCCATAAAACCTATTTCTCTCGAAAGTGAATTTCTAGAGAGAGAGAGTGGCCATTTGTCCCCACAAAGTCGCCACTTTTACCAACTCAAGACTTGCTAATCCAACTAAGTAGACCTCTAAGGATATTAGTTCCACCAGCATGAATATAGATACCAAAATATCTTTGTAACACCTACATCGTATGACATTTGAACCTTAGTTGAAATCATATAAAAACCCGCATCTCTACATGGTTACAAAAGACACTCTCAAATATTCTTGCACCACTCAAGCCGTATTTTTAGATCCGCCCATCTCTGGGTCTAAGATCAAATCACTTACAAGTGATCGATTTATCCGCGTTTGAGTTAAAGTCTCGACTCAAGTGACAAAGTATAAGAGTTAGCAACGATGACAACACTCAAGTGTTGCCTACTAGTCTTAGAATTGGCCCATACTCACATCCAAATGGGTGTTTAGCTCATAATAAAAGTAAAAGAAATGAAAGAAGAAGAAAGATACATAAACATAACTTGTATAAAACGAAGTAGAAAGTTATCACCATATGTCGTCACTGTGGTGAGGCTGTTACAAGTAAATAAAATGCAACTACAACTAAGAACTTAAGTAGAGAATGAAGAGTAAATGCTCAAACTACAGATGAGTTATTTCTCCTGGAAGTGATGATCATAAATGGCGCTCCAAATCCTCCTTTTATAGTGATTTTTGAATAGAGAAGTTTGATGTGACATATCATTAAAAGTTTTACTTGAAAGAGTGTTGAAGCTTCTTTTGATTTTTCCAAGTTGTCTTTTTCCTTGATTATTCCTGTGAAAATTCATTGTCTTCTTTCTCTTGCTTCAAAAATCACATTTTCAATAGTGTTTAAGGCTTATCCAAAACGATCCAGCTCAACATCACAACTATGGTGACCAAAGTGGCCACTTTGTTGCATAAAAAGTTAAAAAACTGAATTTTGTACTCTTGGGATTTGATCACCTTGTTGATACTGATTAAACCAAATGTAGGAGAGAAAAAGAAAAATAGGCAAGAAAATGGTAAAAATAAATTAGAAAAGAAAAGAAATAACTTTCAAAAATTGAGAGTTATCATACCCCCAAACTTGAACAATTACTTGTCATCAAGTAAAAGAAATTAATTATGAAAAAGATCTCCAAGGATGATAAAAAAGGTTGAAGAATCGGATTTTGGATTTAGCGGAAAAACTTCCACCGATTTTTTCCATGACTTATGATTTGGACGAAGCACTTGATATACTCAAACTTAAAAAGGTACAAGGTCCTTTCATGAAGTTCGTGAGTTCAATTTAATCAGTAGGGATTGTTTAGGCTAGTGTATTTGGGTTATTGTATCTTGATTTTTTCTTTACCTACCCCATACTTGACTTTTTGAATGGCACCAAAACTTGTTGGTTTGTGGCATATTTTTCTTTCTTTTGCCCCTACTATTTGAACTTTGACCTTATAACACCCATAATTTTGCTAGGTAAGTTAAGTCTCATGTTCATCTTAAGGTTCTTTCTATTATTAATATCTAGCCTTGAGTGTGATTAGTTAAATGTACGCTTGAATCATTAAATCTGTACACTTAAAGGCGGATCGAAGAATTGGGTCTAGGCTTGAATATGTGAAAGTGATAGCGAGAGTGCCATGGGCACTTTCGCAGTGTTACAATCGCCTGGTGAAACCCACCTATTGTCCACTTTCGGCGAAAATGACAGCGAGAGTGCCCTTGGGCACTTTTGCATGACACAATCGCCGAAGAAGAGCTGGTGTCGGTACGTGTATGGCGAGATTGCCAGCGAATATGACATATGGCACTTTCGCATGGAATACTTGCTCGGGGCCACTTAGGGTATAAAAACCCACCTAACCCGTATCATTCTTTTCATAAGATCAATTTAGGAAGCAATTTTTACAGCCCTTGGGTACGATTTCTTCATCTCAAAAACCTCTCTTTACTTAATTCGATCCTCGGGTTTTGCTAGAGAATTTATTGATTTTCTCCTTTGTGGTTGGTGACTTCTAAAGACAATGAAGTCAAGCTAGGCTCAAGCATAAACTCCATCTTCTCCTACAATCTAGAGTTTGCAAGTTTTTTTAGGTTTTCTTCTAAATACCTAAGTGGTGAGTTTTAAAAGCTTTGTAAAAACTAGATACATGTCTAAATGTGTTTACCAACCTCATTTCATACTCTATATGGATTATGTTTCTTTTATTTGGAAAAATATTCATATTTTTACATGCTTGGAAGTTTATTGGATATTTTGGGGTAAATCATCATGTATGTGTCTTAAATAAACTTAAGTTTATACTTGGAGTATATTGGAGAGATGTTATGAAAATCTCATTCGTACTTTGATGCATTTTGTGCAAGTTCGTGTTTTGTGGATTTATTGACCTACTTATGAGGAATAATTCATATGTGAATTTTTTATGATAATATATGTTTGTCTAAGGCCTTTTGTCTATGTTCCACAATTTGGTGGTTTCACATATTGATATGTAGCTATACGGAATCCTTATGCTTATTTGACCATAATAAGAGGTCTTGGGATACTTTGGAAGTATCATTCCACGTTGAATATGCTGGTTGACCACTTGCATATCTCTTTTGAGAATGTGTACATTTTGCTTGGAGTAAATAAATACAAATTATATGTATGAAAATTGTGGATGAAACTTTCAAGTAGACACTAGGAGGATTTAATCTTGTAGTGCCACCTTGGAGTTATGCACTAGGATCTCCGTCATTTGGGGTAATGCCTTGGAGATAGTCCTCAATGTGTTTGGCCTTGTGGTGTTACTCATGAGATTATATACTAAGGTAAATCGACCCTTGAGGTGAAACTTTATCAGTGCTATGGGTATCCCCCATTGATTCCAAATAATAAGTGATGTGATTGTATAATTGAATCCTGCCCGTTATTTGTTTTTATTTGTTCAACTCACTAGGTTTTTTGGCCTAACTATTGTTTGGTGTCGACATGTATCTCAGGTTCTAGTGGCTTGGTCGCCAAGAAGAGCTAGTCGGTCTAGAAGTGAGCTTGGGGAATCATTTTTGGGATGCCTATTTTAGAATACGTTATTTTGTCTATCGTATGACATCTTTTTGTAATCTCGGTTCCTTAGAGGAATTACATTAATAGGTTTATATTTTACCGTTAAATTACAAACTTGTAATTAAACAGACGTATATTGGTTTCCCCTTTTTGGGATAACTCATGTCTTGACATTTATATACCACTATCCATTTTATGGAAATTTTTGTTTATCCCAATTTTTGGGGTGTTACAGACCTACCCCAAATTTTTATTTTTCTATATGTTTTTGTCGCCACTGTGTTGACTAAGGTGGCCACTTTGGTTTTGGGTAGTATAGATCATTAACGTATTCGCCTTCCGCTTAATTTCTCACCCCAACTGAAACACATAATGTCCTCATTGTGATACTCAGACAGATTTGGTTTTAGAAATGGTTTTACATGGTGTCAAAAGGAAACGTGTATGGGCAAAGCTGTTGAATGGAGGCCTACGACGTTTTGATCCCCATTCTTACGGAAAGAATCAAGTAAGTGTACATGAAAAGATATTCTATAGAGCGAGAAACAATAATAAATGATCATGAACACATGGGCAACACACGAGACTTAGAGCATCCACAATCATGACCCTCTTTAAAGGTTCATGAATGTGCCATATCAGTTTTCTTCCTCTGTCACATCAGTTTTTTCTTTCCTACACATTTCATAAACTTTTTACTCCCAATCATGGACCAGTTAATATTTTTTTAATAAAAAATTATAATAATAAAAATGATAATAGTTAAAAATTACTTATTGTAATTAAAAGACAATAATAACTAATTACGGAAATAAAAGCTATATTAATAAAAAAATTAAAAGTTATAATTAAATAAAATTGTGATAAATAAAAGTTATAATAACTAAATATTAACTTAAGATGATGAATATTGTTAATTTACATTATCATAATATTTTATTTATCAGCAATTTTAGGCTTATTATCATTTAATATATTAAACAATTTTATAGATTAAAATAGAAGAGTGATGGAATGGATAGACCCATAAATAAAGAGGACAAATTGTAATATTTTCACACTTTTTTCTTAAAATATGTGTGGCCCCACTTTTTTTCTTAACGATGGACCCGTTCTTGTCCACCTCATCAGGAACCACTTCTTCTCAATGGAGGATTTAATACACGAACTGGTCCATAACCCTAAAACATTTACCATTACGGATGCTCTTATAACTGAGGGGACCAAAACTGATCTTCTATACAAATACGCCACATAAACATGTAGTGTTTGTTTTATGGGTTTCAGTCTAGATTTTGGATATATTAAAAATGTTGGTTGAAAGGGACCAAAATTCATTTAAGCTCGCCAAATTGTATCTTGCTCAACAACCCGATATTAACTTCATTACAACCGATGCGATCCGAGATGAACCAGTCTCCAAATCTTCTATTTCTAACAACCTTAGAAAATATAGTTTACGTACGTAATACACTATTGGTCCCAAAGGGGTTCTACAAGAGATCACAGTTTGTAGAAGGGAGATGAATACAAACACACAAATTTTATTTTTAAATTTGTTTATTGATTGTCGATAAACCAAAAACAGAATTTACAGATTGTTGTGGAAAAGAAAAGGTAAACCTATTCTAAACAATCTATGAGAAGCACAAAGTTATCTGAGCAAGAAATATTAAGAACAAGAAAGAAGAAAGTCTTCAAGCAGAAAGAAGGTTTGCTAGTGAAGAATGGTCTTCACTAGCTATTTATACCCTTTGCATTAAATACAAGTCATAAGGTACAATCCACGTGTCATGAAAGTAGTGGATGAGTATTCTTGTCCTTTTACTTTGACATGTTTTTGGCCGCATAGCTGTAGGTAAGCATGATTGTAGACAAAAAAGCAATCACACTATTTTACTTTTGTTCTTTTGTGCAAAGAGTAAGACAAACAAATCTTGTAAGGCAACACTCTTGATCAATGATGGATTGAATTGCTGAGAAACGTTTTCAGTTATCAGTGAGTCTTGATCAGATTGTCACGCTTATAACATTTCTCGGTTTTAGTGAATGTCGCTTCAAATCATGAGTAGATCATATTTCTCTTCAGCTAAATCTGCGACATCGCTAAGTTTTCATTCAACGCGAGGCTTTATCTTTGGAGATTACTTAGTCTAGTTATTACAATGTGTATTCAGCGATCATTGAACATACTCAGTGTTGGTCGCTGAAACTGAAACAATTATACTAACACAAACTAAAATAGTTTTCACTAAGTATAAGGGTCATCATTAAATAACTGAGAGGTTTGGATCAACAATTTCCCCAAATTTGATGATGACAAAGCAACATAAAGAGAAATGCTTTAGAGTAAACAATAAGGACATGAGACTCATAAATACTTGTCCCATTTACTGTTTTGAGGGATGGTTTTCAACACTTAAATGGAGTAAAGTACTTTACTAAAATTTCATTAATTGAATAAAATATTAGAAGAAATGAAATTACAAGTACAATAAAAGTACATAACTGAAAGAAATACAAAATGATAGGTATAAGATACAAGGAAGACACCTATCAGGTAAGATCATCAAAATTAAGGTAATCAACTACCGACTCACCATTTTTTGTTCTCTTCAGCAATTCCAGCCTTATGGTATATTTAAGAGGTGACCCGTATTTGCTGAGATCACACCAAGGAAAAAGGTTCTAAATATGTGCAACAAGACATAAATGTAGTTCAAAGTGTCTTTGAACCTGTGCTCACCTTCATGGTCGATAAAAATGATTCTAAACTCTGGCACGTTGATTACTTCTCCAGCACTATAAGAGTATGTGACTGGTGAAATCAGATTCAACATAGAAAGTCCAGGTGTTGGGTCGAGTTTCATCCCTGGAGAACTGTGTATCATGCTCGTTTTTTACTTGTGGTTCTTCTTCAACGATTGGAATTGATTTTCTTCAGCGAGAAGGTTTCAGCGGTAGAAGAGGAACATCAATACTTTATAACACTCCATCAAAGAGTATATTCAGTTATTCTTCAACAACCTCCTTGTACTTTGACTTGGATTTTTTAATGGAACCTATGATCTTTTGCCATTCATAGGATCCATATCTCCAGAGACACGCAGGGAAGTCAGACTGCATTAAGATCCTCTATGAAGATAATCATAGAGACCGTAGGACCTCCATATTTCATTCGGCCATTTATGGTGACATTTGTAATCTTGAGAGGACTGAGTCTGATATTGATCTTGTTTCTGTCTGGTTTCTGCACCATCCCAGTTCATTCTCTTGTCAGCTCAACTCTCTCTTATTTTTTTTAGCTTGTTGAAATAGTTGACCTTGAGCACAATTAGGATTATTTGTTTTGAACCTTCCTTCAGTTGGAGCATCTTTAGCTAGTTTAAGAACTAACTCTACACTTTTCTTGTGGGCCTCCAAGTTCAGCTCTTATTGATTCTTCCTTCTTAGCTTCAGTTAGGAACCCAAGCTTGTTGTCAGTAGAGGTGCGATGAGGAATTGGTACTCTAGACTTGTCGAGCTGGGTTAAGAACTCAACCATCCTCCTTGACGCTTCAACTTCAGAAGTAAGAGCAAGTTTGAACATCTTCGAGGGAGGAGGTTTGCATCAACATATTTTTTAGCGTCAGATTCTGGCTGATATACTAGAAAGAAATCTCCAGCTCTGGTTGATGGGAGTGCTTGGGAGACTCAAGCAGGGGAGAGGATGGGCTGGAATCGGGTGAAGGGAAAGAGTGTGTGTGTGTGAGATAGAGAGAGGTAAGTCTACTATGTAAGGAAGATTTGAGTGTAAGGGTAGTAGAGAGGTGGATGAGGGTTCAACAATAGTGATGGAGGGAGCGGTGTATAAGGTTAAAGCATTTGTTACCTCTAGATGATGGAGGTCCCCCTCAGATGCGTGAATGATGGCCAAGTTTCCTTCAACAGCAATCATTTTGCCTTTCCCTGAATATGTTGTCTTCTTATGATCTGAAGGCCTCTCCCCTTATTTTGGTGGTTCATGGATGACGACTTCTTTAGCTGGAAGAGGAGTGATGCGCTGAAAGATGAAACCGCCATCGTCATCATCATTTCCATCGAGATCTTTTCCTGAGTCATAGATGTCCAAATCATCATCGGTTTCTTTATCATCTTCATCAGCTTCATCAACCTCAACATCAATAATTATGTGATATGGTTTAGTGAGTACAGACTCTGAGACGATTGGAGCATATGTGAAGTTGGCATCATCATCATCATCATCATCTTCTTTTTGTTCTTCTTCTTTTTCTTCTTCAGCAATGGAGAATTGCTGGTGTTCGGCTACCAAGGGAGTAGTATTTATTGATAGAATTGTTGTTGGCTCCTCCTCAACTATAGATGTCTTCTCCTTATGTTTATTGTTAGAGCATTATTGTATTCAAGATTTATTGTAAAGTCTTGAATAATGTCAAACATTGTAAAAGTCAAAGAAAGTCTAAGTCAAGGGAAAAGTCAAACTAGCTTTAGTGTTTAAAGCTTTGTAATTAGGTGGTATAAATCGGTTTTGTTAGCTTATTTCTAAAAAGAGGTTGAGAGAAAATCTAGAGAGTTGTTGGAAGAGAGCTTTAGAGAAACACTTAATGTTCATGTCATTTGTACTTTGAAGATCAATACATGGATGACTTTCTCTCTAGATATTATTGTGTTTGAGTGCTAGATCTGGGAACTCACATTTGGTATCAGAGCTATACAGGAAATTCAATCAGATTTGGGAAGAACTTTTGAAACAAATCTCCGATTTTGAGAAAGTTTTATATCTTGAAAAAGAGAAGCAAGAGAAAGAAAGAAATGAATTTGAAACAGAACGCAAATCTTTTAAGATTAAAAGTTCTGAGCTTTCTGTGAAAATCTCTGAATTAGAAAATCTTTTGGAAAAGGAAAGAAAAGATTTTGTGGAAAAGAAAAATCTCTTTGAAAAGGAAAATAAAACTCTTAAAAAGAAAAACATGGAAACTTTCAAAGAGATTACTGATAAAAGAAAATTCTTGGAAAAAGATTTTGAATCGGAACGCAAACATTTTGAAGATGCGATTCTTAATCTTACCAAAAGATTATCTGGTTTATCAGCGGATATTATGAAAGATCAATTGATAAAATCTGATCTCCAAAAGAAATTTGATCTAATTTCTAAAGAGAAAAATGTTTTGATAAACAAAGTTAAGGAACTTGAAGACATCATTTTTAAATTTGATGTCTCAAAGCAGGTAAGTCCTGAAAGTATCTTTCAGACTCCATTTGTTAATTCAAATGATTCTGAATGCTCTTTTAAAACTGCTTCAAGTTCGAGTTTTAAAAACATTCCTTCTAAACATATTAATAGATCAACTGGTTTCTCAAAAGATCAGATTCGTTCAACAAATCTCTTCTATAATCCTCTATTTGATAAATCAGATAACAAAACAAAAGTGCCTAAAGTTAATACTTCCAAACCTGAAGAAGTTCCAATCTTCAAGAAGGTGAAGATGGAATGGAGAGTCAAAGGCACAACAATTCCAAAGAGAGAAGTTCCAAAATCATCTTCATCCACATCAAAAGCAAAGAGGAACAATGCTTCGAAAGGTAAATCTTCTGTTCCACCTAATCTTGTTTATTCTACAAATCATCTGATTAGGTTGGCACATAAGAAAATCTGTTGTTCTTACTGTGGATCAAATGATTTTGTGCATAAAGATTATATTTCTTATTGGTACGGTACTTACAGTATTCCTTTTAAGAAATCTACACCTAACACACTAGGACCCAAGTGCCGTTGGGTACCAAAATCTGTTTAATCTGTTTTGCAGGTTCATCATGTGTTGTGCTGATTTGGAAATATATATACCACACACATGACTGAAAACAGAAGAGAAGCGGTGATTTTTTTGAAGAATGTATGTACCATTAAGGGGGAGTAAAGAGTTAATGGCTTCTAAACATCTCAGTTTAGAACCCGTGCTTCAACGACTATGGCTTCTAAACATCTCCGTTTAGAACCCGTGCTTCAAAGTCTAAGACTTCTAAACAAATCAGTTTAGAACTCATACTTCTCAGGTGATATCCTGAACTGTCAAATCTTTCTGTTTCAAGGAACAAGTGGTGAAAGGTAACATTGCATTATATTTTATTACTACTACTTTGAATGCTTGAACCTTTACAAATTTAATTCAATGAAATGAAATCTTTCAATTTTCATTCAATGAATAAAATGTGTGTCAAGGATGATTTTACAAGCAATTTTGTATTATCTGAGTTATATTTGTTTCAACTTTCACTCCTGAAATAAATCGAAAGGTCAGCAAAACATGAATGAAATTATGCTGAATACTCAAAATTATGGAATTCTAGACTTATATAGAATACAATGCTCAAAAATCCTAAATGTTAGAATGATGGATGGAAACGAAAATATGGGAGAAGCACTATGTTTTAGAACCAAGTGATTGAGATGCACTATGTTTTAAATCTAATCATTTAGTTTGAAAGTTTGTGCCTGTGGACTTTCTGGTTTGGGAGATTAAGTCCTAAGGGGTGCTCGTCACCTAGCACCTAAGGCCAACTGGTCTGGGATCTGCTGACCCAAATCCTGCTATAGAACCAGATAGAAAGCCATGTTTAACGATGTATCTTATTCCTACTAAACTTTTTGATCAAAAGATGCCAATGAGCACAAAATCAAAAGATGCCAATGTGCAAAAATTAAAAGATGCCAATGAGCACAAAAGAAAAGATGCCAATGAGCACACATCTCTTGAAACTTGGGGAAAACACAAAGTCGCGATAAACCCGTAAATTTGTGAAAATCCTGATTTTGGACAAATAGTGTGAGTAGAGCAACGTAATCTTATATGTTTTAGAATTGCATATGTTTGTAGCTAATCATATTTCGCATGCTAGCACACCAAATAGATTTAATAAAGGGGTTGAAACTGAACACTTTTTTAACTTGATATACAATGATGTCTTGTACTTGAATCCAAACACATGAATTTGATTTCATTTGTTTGAAAAATCTGTTAAATTTCATTAAGTTGAATTTCTTTTGTAAAGTTTTCAAATGATCAAATGTTAGTAGTTATAAAATGTGGTTCAATGTATTTTATTTTCCTTGAATAAATGTTTTCATTGCTCCAGAATTCTTATTTTGAGGGGGAGCAAGATTATTCATTAAGGAGGAGATTGTTAGTGATATTTAGAGACACGACTGAAATTGAAAATTGTTTTCGATAATCATGATGCTCACCATCATCGAAAAAGGGGGAGAAATGTGTAATTCAATTTCATGTCAAAGAGCTTTCAAAGCTTTTCAAAGCTTCAAAGTTTAAAGTTGCAAAGTTCAAAGCAGCAAAGATCTGAAATTCGCGTTCAAGAATTGAAGACAATTTGTTGAAGATCGTATTGAAGAAGATTGACTTTTCAATATGGAAGACGAAGACTTTTTATGTGTCTGACTGAAGATTCTTCAAAGATGAGAGTTTAAAGACTATCAAAGCATCAAAGTTCAACGTGAACTTGTGAAGATTCAAATGTTTGAAGAGTGCCAAAGCTTCAACGTTCAAAGTGGTCAAAATTAAAGTTTTGAAGATCAAGAGTTGAAGACTACTGCAATTTTTTTAAATATTGAATCCAAAGGGGGAGAATGTTAGAGCATTATTGTATTCAAGATTTATTGTAAAGTCTTGAATAATGTCAAACATTTTAAAAGTCAAAGAAAGTCTAAGTCAAGGGAAAAGTCAAACTAGCTTTAGTGTTTAAAGCTTTGTAATTAGGTGGTATAAATAGGTTTTGTTAGCTTATTTCTAAAAAGAGGTCGAGAGAAAATCTAGAGAGTTGTTGGAAGAGAGCTTTAGAGAAACACTTAATGTTCATGTCATTTGTACTTTGAAGATCAATACATGGATGACTTTCTCTCTAGATATTATTGTGTTTGAGTGCTAGATCTGGGAACTCACATTTATCCTTCTATTTGTCATCATCAAAGGAAGGCTTAGACGCTTTCAGTTGGTGCACCTCATCTTCAAGTTCAACATAAGATGAGGTGACAAGAACTCAAAACTCAACTGCCATCTGCATATTTTGACGATCGTCTTCAGTGAATGAAGGTGCTGGTAGAGGAGCAACTGCAGTTGGTTGCCTAAGGATTGAAAGAATATCCTTCAGCGTCTCATCATGGTTAGCCATTTTGTTGGTTCCTGTTTTGCTTAGACAAGATTAACAGATCTATTAGTTCGAGTTTATGTTTGATGCAGAAGCGTATTTGAAGAACTAACAGATAAGTTTGTATAGAAACAATACAAAATATAAATAAACAGTGATCAGAATATGATATCTCAAGGTTTACTGAGTTTCAATATATAGCAAGAACAGATTTAAGAACAGTGAGTATGCAAAGCTTTAAACAGATATGACTCTAAATGTGCATAAGCTGTGTGTTCTTGATGACTTTTCTGTTAACTGTTCTGTTAGGAAGAACTAAACATTAGACTTCCTTTTATACTACTCTAAGGGGACCATAAAGTATAAGCTACTGTTGATCGGACGACATGAATAGTTGTACGTATTGTATTGCATTAAATGCCGCAGACGTCTATGTTGTACTAAGCCCTATTGAGTCCACTCAAATTTTGACACGTGTTGAAGTTGGACATGGCATGCTATCATGCAAGTTGATGGATAGGTCCTAGGAATAGTAGCAAGATATTTCTTCAACAGTGGTAAGATATTATAAATATCTTCCAAGTCTTCAGTCTGAACCGCAGAGGCTCTGTCAAGGGTGACAGAGGTTCTGTGGTTTGTCCTTTGTAGAGTAGTCTTCACTGGGTTCCTTGTATTTTGATATTATCCGCAGAGGCTCTGTTAATGGTAACAGAGGTTCTGCGGTCTTGGTCTTCTGAAAGCGTCCTTCTGTAGTTTCTTCGGTCTTTAATCACTCTTGATCAAACTTCCTTTTATTCTTCTGAGATGCCTGGCAGAGCTTTTGTTGTACTCAGCAGAGCTTCTGTGGAAGTTCTTCTGTACTTGGCCATTTTTCAATACTTCTAATATTTCAGAATATTGGAGCTAACACATTTTGTTGTTGAGACTTCTAGATAGCGTGGTAAGAGAACTATGAATGGTCTTGATGGCATAAGTGTTGGAGATCAGGCCAGTCTGAATCTAAGAAACTTAGGATTGAAGAGAGCAGAGAGCAGCAACATAAGATTTATTTGCAAGACCATCTTTCAGATAGTTAAGGGAGGTACGTACTTCAGCGGTCTTGAAGGAGATGGTGGTCGTATATGCAGCGATAGATGTGACAGAGATCATCAGTCCTTTGATGTTGTTGGTGACCGTGAAATAGCAAGGGTGAGAGCATCGTACGGTATAGTTTCAAAATCGAAAGGAAATTCCTTCAAAATACAGTACAATAATGTTGATCCAAACTCTCTTAGTGATTTGATGACGATCCTTATACTTAGTTTAAATTACATCAACTGTTGTAAACTCTAATAGTCTCAGCATCAGCGATGAGACCGAGTCTATTCAGTGACCGCTGAGTGCTTCTTTTGTAAACAGTTAGTTGTAATACTTGAAGATAAGCCGCATGCTGAAAGAATCTCTCAGCTAAAGTAGAAGATCAAGCTTATAAAAGAGACAAATCTACTCATGATCTGAAGCTGTATTTAGTGAAACTAAGACAAGTCTACAAATGCATGGCAAATCAAGATCAAGCTTCAGTGATAGCTGAAACCACCACGTGTGATCATTGAGAAATGGTCCTCAGCTATAGCTGATCATAAACCTTGCTATTCAAGATATGTTTGTCTTAATCTCTGCACAATCTGTACGAAAATACAAAAGCAAGTTTGCTTTCGTCCATAATCGTACACCAACTCTCTGCCACAGTTGTTCATGAATTCGGCCAAAAACATGCAAAGGATAAAGTCAAAATCATGAAGCCAATACCATATGGACACGTGGATTGTACCCTATGACATGCATTAAATGCATAAGGTATAAATAGAAGTGAACTCCCTTATTTTGAATGATCCATCTCTTCTATCTTCTAAAAGCTTTGCATCTCTCTTCTACATGCAAAGTTCTTCTCTTTGTAATCTTAGTTTGTTTAGATTAGGTTTACCTTATCTATTTTTGCAACAAACTGTAAATTATGTTTTTGATTTTCTCAATAATCATTAAACAAATTTAAAACTTAAAAATTGGGTGTTTGTATTCATCCCTCCTATAAACTAAACCCTTGTAGAACCCGTATCGGGACCAACAAATAATATGCATTTCTCTCGGGAGAGTGTGCAATCATAAGCCGTATGTAACAGATTATGCCTTAAAAACTAGAACCAAAGGTTGGCTTCCATGTTAAGTGTAAATAACTTGTGGGGGTCAAAAAGTGGCAAAAACTTGGGCATTGGTACAAGCAACCTTAAAAATCCAAGACAAAGAATGTGTGAGAAAAGTGACCCGCTTACCCCTTATAGAAACTCTAGTCCCTTCGGTATTAGCCACAACCGAATAATATCCCCTAAGTCGTGAAGCGTTCGCTTTACCGGGGTGTGGTATCATGTTATCGTAACCATGTGCCACTAAATGATGCTTGAAGTGCAAAATGATTCGATCAACTAGCATCGAACCCACATTCCATTAACATTTTAGAAGTAGGGAGAGGGGTATACCTGTCTTTGGGAGGCGGTTAAATGCAGACCTTGTACGTGGTCGAGAACGTGCCGTTAAATGATAACGGCTCCATGGACGCTTACGTTTCTTAGACGACGACGCACTTACCCGCTTACATTTCGGTGTCGGCTATGGCTCGGGAGTTGTAACACCCTAAAATTTAAACATAAAAAGTAGGGTAATTCTAACTTAAACACATAAAACTTCCAATTGTTATAAACAACTTTAACCCAAAATGGGGAAATTTATACAACCAATAACATCCATTTAAATAAGACATATGAATAACAACATACTTAATCTAGTTAATTGACGACTTGATTAAAATGGGTGTCACTATATCTCCAAAAGAACCGCTCTTTACAAAAGATTCCCAAAAGCCCAACTCCTTAGGTGCTTCTAAATGCATCGGTCGACACCTCAAATTGTCCTAGTTCTGCATAAACCATATACACACAACAAGTGTTAGGCTAGAAGCCTAGTGATCTTAAACAAAATATATAAATGGAAAGGCATAATTACTCAATTTAATGTTACCCGATCAGTAATGGTAGCCTATTACCATGAATCACAAATCACACAATATCCCATACCTGAACATATACACAAGATACAATTATTGATTCGGGGGAGACCTGTTTCTACCAAGGTGACGAGAACACGTGAGTGGATTCACCTAATGATGTTATTAGGACTACACCTCGGGTTCTGGTTTTAGTGCACATACCACTCCGACGTCACCTCAAACCCTCATATACCTTTTAGTGTCTACTCCAAAGAGTTATACGTCAAGGACTCATTGAATCTCAGTGCCTACCCAAGCTAGACAAGTTTCACCTCAATGATCGATGGTCCTTTAGTGTTTACTCTTTAGAATCTATAAATGGACATACTCATAAACAATATGGAATTCTCTCAATTCATCATGCATAAGGAATTTGGGCTCCATAACTCATAAGCTCAACCCATATAGTTAAAACACGTCATAATATCATATTACAAAGTTATTCCAAATCACATAGTAAGTATATAATTTATACTCAAGAGTTCCCAAGTTAGATAGTAAAATACTTGTCACCTTAGTTTTACATCATTTTAGAGTTTCCCATGAATTAACAAATAGCCAAGTAAACGATCAACAAACTCAAGTTTAGAACTATTATAAGTCAAATGTTTCCCCCAAAACCCTTAATCAACATTTTAGGTCAAATATCTCTGAAAACCCTAATTTTCCATTTTAGGTAAAAATCTCAAGATGTTATCACATTTGTTAAACATTCAAAAATCAAGCATATTTATAGAAGCACATAAGTGTAGAACTCACCTTCTAGGTTTGTGAAGTGAAAACCTTAAAGTGTTGAAAACCCTAGATATCGAGATGGTAACTTAAAGCTTGTCAAAACTCTAAGCTCCCCTAGAAACACTCCAGAGCTCTAGTAGAAGGGTATTAAATGCTTGAATCTTCCTTTAGTAATCAATGAAGAGAGAGGAGTAGAAGAGGGTGAAAAATCGCCTTTTAGTTGAGAGAAAAACGTGCTCCAAAACTGATAAGGAAAGTGAGGTGTTTTTCTATAAAAACAAATTTGATTAAAAGCCTCCTGGACTATGCGGGCGATAGTGCCATGCAAGAGTGACCATGGCACTATCGTCGAGCACTCTCTCCCAGATAGTAACGGCCACCCAACTCTTGCCGATAGTGCCCTACGAGTATGACCGAGGCACTCTAGCCGAGCATACTCACCCCGATTGTACCAAGAGTCATCCTTCTCTCGCGAGAGTGACACTGCGAGGATGTCAAGGGCACTCTCGCTGGCATTCTCGCCCAAAGTGTCATGTCCTTTCGATTTCTCTATTTGGACCCGAACCCTAAACATTTTAGTATAATGGTAAAACTTGTAACCTTACATATATATGCATATTTGTATATCTATACATATAAACTAAAGATAATCAAAGATTTAATGTGACCCGAGTTATCGATTAAAATAAAGAAGACACTTACTCAAATTCGGGGAGTTACAAGAGTGTACATTCCGATGATGGCATTGGTTGTGTACCACGATCCTTTATTTTGACCACAGTAGAGGTAGGTTCCGAATCGGAGGACTCAGATGCAGTATCTTTATCAACCTGATGTTTAGGAGGTGATTGATAAATGGCCACTTTGTCGGCACTGTGATGAGGAATGGTCTCGGAGACTCGGTCAAAGGGTGGCGTTTGTTATGCTACATCACCCTTGGTATGATGATAACTCTACCTCCTAACATTGGTGGTATTGGAGGGTTTGGTACATTATCTGTTCTCCTCGGATATTCTCAAGTCGTTACACTTGCATCATTTCCGTCATCTTAGGCTACCACTCAGCTTCTTGTATTCACCATAATGAATTGTCACACATATGACAAATGATCACACCGGTTAATTCTTTATAAGATTAACGAAGAAACATACTACTATATTCATTAATTACCGCAACGTTAGCAATATCAAGCAAACTTACGTAACGATATATTCATAATATCATTGGCCACATGAGACTTTGAATATATTACACAAAAGAATTATCGTTACCATTGTTACAATCCTTAATAAGTGTAATTATGTGAAAGTCCTTAAAATTCACAGCTTAAGTCTATGCATTCTAAAATTACACCTAGTTAAACTAAAGCTCGAATACCAACTTGTAACACCCCAAAAATGTGACTACAAAATTTTTGAATAAAAACCGGAACATGAGATGCATCCCAACACCAAAATAAGTGTTAGGCCAAAAAGCCTAGTGAGCATGAACATGAGTAGACAATTTCAATATAAGTAGTTAAGAAAACCATTTGTAAACCAAATACGACATTTAGGTGGAATCAACGGGGGAGGCCCGTATTCATTGAGAGTGGAAGGAACACCAAAGTATGCCACTTAAACAACGTTGTCGCGTAACAACTGAAGACTTGTAGTCCAAGTGTTCTAACGACCACTTAACAAGTTTCACCTCAAGAGTCGGTTGTCCTTAGTGTTTATTCTTGTGAATAACACCTCAAGGCTCAACACACTTAGTGTCTACATCCAAGGTAACACCTCAAGGGCGAAGATCTTATTGTCTACCCCAAAGGGAACACCGCAAGACTAAATCCTCCTAGTGCCCACCTGGAAAGTCCATTTAGTCATAAATCCCAAATGGAAAATGTCCAACAAATCTATAATGAGATAATTTCCATAAATCATGTTTATAAACTACATCATAAGTCTGTAAGTCCACTTATAAACATGGACATAGCCCATATAGACAAAATCCCCAAGTTAGGTCAATAAACCCATAAAATGTAATTTTGTATAAATATGTCAAAATATGAACAAAGTTCCATATAATTATCCCAAGATATTCTAAGCATGAAATAACATGTATCATATTTCGAGTATAGGAGTTCTTTCCAAAAATACCCAATAATGTCCAAAAGTCCTTCAAAATATGGGTAAAAGATCAAATCAACAAATAGGAATAAAATACTTGAAATAAAACATGTAAAGATGTTAGATATATGCATTTAGACATGTATCTAGTTTTGATAAACTTTTAGAACTCACATTGTAGGTTTTTGGAGAAAACGAAGCAACTGGTAAAACCCTAGAAAAATGGAGAGGATGAAGTTGGATCTTCATGAGAGACTTGAAATCTTGATGTTTGGAACAAGTAAATGTATAGGGATAAACAATAAATGACCTAGAAAAATTTCACAAATCGCATTCATGAAGAGAAAATGGGTTTGGAAGTAATAAATGAGGGAATAAGCAAAACAATCGGATTTAATGCATCAGGCCCGTACGCGACCTATGGGGTCGCATGGGTTTTGGTCGCCCACACTCATAAACATATAATCTCCAAACAAAACTGCAATAAATGCAAGTTATGTCCAAAAATAAGGCCAATGTAAACCACCTAAGCCAAAAATGCATGTTTTCCAGACAATTAAAGAACACATGACAACTATAACATGAATAGGTCTATAAACCACATAATAGCAAGAGTGTCAAAAACCCCATGGTTTGTACTTTCAAAATTCCCACAACGCCAATGAAAGACAGTTATCAATGATTAATACACTTATGACAAAAGGGCTAAATGTTCATTATCAAAAGCATGTAAGTTAGGTATACTCCCAAACAATATGTTCCAAGAATCCAGATAATATTTTGCCCCAAGTTATCCAAATACTCAAGAAACCTCATGTGATGCAAAAATATCTTTTGGAACCATCATTTACGATTTATGTATCAAATTAACCAATATACACATTGTAAACATTCTTTCAAGATTTATGACCCGAAACATATCCAAATGCCCAAAAATCGCAAAACTCATCAAATGTGAAATAAACTCGTGGGAATGTATTAAAAGCCCAAAATAGAGATATTTTGACATGTATATAGTTTACCAAATCAACTAGAACTCACCTTAATAGATTTATGTTAAAGTTAGACTCCAAACAAATCTTAAGCTTCCACCGAATTGGCTGCGGTTATCTTCGCACTCAAGATTTGGCACCATTATTTGTACAACGAGACATGTGAAGTTTTCACCGACCACAAGATCTTTAAATAAATATTTACCCAAAAAGAGTTAAATATGCATCAGCGGAGGTGGCTCAAACTTCTAAAGGATTACGATGTTCAGATACAGTATCATCCGAGCAAGGCTAATGTAGTCGCTGATGCCTTAAGTCGTAAAACTATGGAACAAGTTTCTTCTTAATTGTTTCTAAGAAGTTGGCTTTGGATATTTTACAGTTCGGACTGGAAATCTGTTCGAGTTCGCAAACGAATACTTATCTGGTCTAACGGTAGAATCGACTTTAATCTCTCAGATCAAAGAATACTAACAAGATGATAGTGAATTATGGGAAAACTTCCATAATGCATGAGAGAGTTTTAATTAAGAATTAAGGATCAACGATGATCACGTGTTGTGGTTTTGGGGTCGTCTTTGTGTTCCGAATAACTCGGAGTTTAAACATCAAATTCTGACCGGAGCTCATAACTCTAAGCTTTTTGTTCACCCGGGCAAAACAAAAATGTGTCGTGACTTGAAGAACCATTTCTGGTGGATCGGAATGAAGCAAGATATTGCCAACTTCGTAGCTTGTTGTCTCACTTGTCAACAAGTTAAAAGTTGGCATCAACATTTGGGTGGTCTTCTCCAACGTTGAACATTCCGATATGGAAGTGAGAGCACGTAACTATGGATTTCGTAGTCAGATTGCCCGACACGACTTTGAAACACAATGCAATTTGGATAGTGGTTGACTAACTGACGAAATCGGCTCATTTCTTCATGTCCAACAAACTTGGTCAATAGATAAACTAAAAGAAGTATTCCAAAAACTTGAAAGGTTTACAACTCGAATTTTGAAAGGTTTACATAAAGTTTAGGGCATAAGCTTGAATTTTATTACGGCCTGTCATCCAAAAACCGATGGGAAATATGAACGTACGATTAAAACAATGGAGTATATGCTCCGAGCATGTGTGTTGGAATGGCATGGGAGTTGGGATAACTACTTGTACCTGATCGAGTTCTTCTATAATAATATATGGCAGTCGATTATCGACATTGCCCCATAGGAAGCACTTTATGGCCGAAGATGTTGAACACCGACTTGCTGGAACGAAGTCGGAGAACGTGTTCTCGTAGGCTCGGAATTGGTACAGGTTACTTCAGAGAAGGTCGAGCTTGCACATAAAATGATGAAAGAGGCTCAGGCTCGTCAAATGAGCTACACCGACAAGCGACGACGACCTATCCAGTTCCAACCGGGAGATAAGGTATTCTTGAAGGTTTCCCAAACTCGTGGTATTAGACGTTTCAGTCTCAAAGGAAAGTTGAGACCGAGATATATCGGTCTGTTTGAAATTCTGAAAAGGGTTTGTAGGTTTCTCAATGCCTACGTCACATAAAATCACTGCTAACGTCAAAGTGAACATATGAGGGTCGCACGCATTAGAGTACATAGTTCTCGAATTGACCACGATGGTCGTAAACCAAGTTTAATTACAAGTTGTAAAGAGAGATAATTAGGATGATAATTATAAAGTGTGTGAAAATATAATTATGCTATTATATAAATATTAGGCCTAATAACTAATTAAGCCAAAAGCCCAATATCTAAAAGCAATGTTTACTTTTAAAAGGTCTAAGAGCATCCACACACGTCTTGCACAAGGCCTTGCAAGATGACATGACATGCCATGTGTCTTGCAAGGTCTTGCAAGTGTAGCAAATCATTTCACAATTAGAAAGGCCTTTCACAAACAAATATACATTAAACAAATCCATTTTTGTTTAATTTAATTTATTTGTTTAAACATTAATTATTAATATGTTTATTAAATTTAATTCATTTATTAGTTTATTTGAACATTATATTTTTATTAAAATTTCTTACCCACGCTTTATTTTAAAAAATGTAATGTTTATTGTGTATTTTGTGTAATATTTGTATTTTAGTAAACGTTGCATGCTTTCAATATATTCATGTATTTTATTTGTTAACTAAATTATATTTACACAAAATATAGTAAAAGAAAACAAAAGTAAAACTTTAGTTATCTATATTTTATAATTAATTTATTAGTTATATTATAATTATCTATATTATTTATATTATAATTTATTACTTTAGAAAAGAGTTTGGTCTTGCATGGGTGTGGAAGATGTTATTGCAAAACTGACGTGACACTTTAGAAAGGAGTTTGGTCTTGCAGGGTGCGGATGGTCTAAGTATTAATTAGTAGCTAATAATTAATCAGAAGCTTAAGGCCGAAGTTAAGGTTTAAGCTAAACCAAAATGAGGCTCGATCCATAATAATGAAAGGGGTTACTTAATCCAAAGTAGTTTAGGTTTAGGTTAAGTATTCATTCAAGCAAGCAAACAAAACACCAAAATCTTTCCTCCCTCCCCTCTCCTTGGTGCGCCGTCGTGGTCACACACACAAAACCGAATTTTGTGTATCGGGTTTTCGGTTTACAAGGGCTAGCAACCGTTCGGGGACGAATCGTTCCCATGTGTGGATACCGCTAGAGGAGGTCTACTTTGACCTCTTTTGTTTCCGAGCTCGCCATTTCCATCACTCCAGGTAGTTTTTCTGACCTTCTATGGTTTGGTTTCTATCCCTATTTACATTAGTAACGGATCCGAGCTTGTAGGGTTTCACGGTTTATTTTATATGTATGTTTATTTCCGCCGCGATCCCGTCGAAACCCTTCAGTGGTACAAGAGCCCCGTTACAATGTGATAGGGCATAAAATTGGAACAAAAACGGTCAAAACTTGAAAAACAACACCCTCGTCGATCGCCGCTGTGCGCCACCACCGTAGCCGCCGGCGTACGCCTTAGGCCGTGCGGTGCCGTCGTGACTGACGCCCTAGTGTGCCGTGAACCACGGTGCGGCTTGGCCGGCCCTAATTCTTTTTCGGTGATGGTTTTTAGCTGGCCCTAATGTTTTCCGAGTAATTGACTTTAGGGTTTTTCATGGGCTATGGGCTGAAAGTCCCCGTGGCATTGACCGGGCTTTGGCCCAATTTTGTTTTCTTTGTTTATGCTTATTGGACCCAAGCCTGTTTGGTTGTGTTCTCTTGTTAGATTCAGTATAGGCCCGTTGGACCCATGTTGTGTGTTGTTTTAATTTTTCAGAAATTAAAGTGGGTAATTTATGTGGATTTTGTAATTTTTATACGATATGCGTATGGTTTTTAATTTCAGTTGTAATGAAATAGTTAGGTTAAATATTTTAGCCTAGTATAGCATTAGATTAGATTTTTTTGTTCGAAGACCGAAGGAATCGAAGACGGCGTCCTGGAGTCCACCTCGGTTGGCGGAGCTAGTGGGAGCCTTGGCAGTGTCCTTATGGTTTGACCGGGGTTTTCCGTGTGGGATCACGAAAACCCCATTAGGGGTTGTACCGAATTTGTTTGCTTGTTATGTGGTTAACTGTGTTTGCATTTTATTTTTCGTTCTTTATTTATTTGCTTTATCATTATAAGTTATCATTAGTGTAACGTTTTTATAAAGGGAAAATTAATAACACAATCGTAATTCTTTTAATCGGTAAATTAGAATAGTTTTACAATAAATTGATAAGTTATCAAACTCAAATGGATTATTCAATATTTAAACTTGAGAGAATGTTATATATATAGTTATACCGACTCAAAATTGTTTAAATGATTTTAAGACATTAATTTTAAAAGAGCTCGGTAAAACCCTTATGAACTAAATAGCTATTTTTCATGGTTTGTGAATTGACCGATCGTGAGAAATAGTGAAATATGGATCTTAGCTCATTTTTGAATTTTAAGGGTTATTCAAACTTTGAGAACTAATTACTAAAAAATGACCTTTATTTTCTGTAGATGTCTGCTAATCAAGATAACTCAAACTCAAACCTCACCCAGTTCACACTCCGATCCATTTTGGAGAAAGAATAGCTAAATGGTCAAAACTTCCTAGAGTGGTTCTGATTTCTGAGGTTCGTCCTTAGGCATGAGGAAAAGTTCTACGTACTCGAGAACCCCCCCCCCCCCCTCCAAACACTCTTGCTAGGAACGCTTCTAAGAGTGTTCGAGCTGCTTATGATAAGTACCGTTGAGACTCTCTAAGCGTTTCATGTCTGATGTTGGCCTCATTGACTCCTAAAAACTTTTGAAGGAACATGAGGAGCTGTCAGCATGGGAAATGATTACCTCCATGAGGACCGTGTTTGGTCAACAGGCAAGGCAGGAAAGGTTTGATACTGTGCGATCACTACATGCTTGTATGATGCAAGAGGAGACGTCGATCAGTGCCCACATCCTTAGGATAAAAGGGTACATTGACCGTGTGAATCGATTGGATTACCCTCTTAGACAAGAGTTAGGGGTTGACTTGATCCTCAACTCCCTGTCTAAGTTATATGATGACTTTGTGCTTAATTATCATATGAGCGGCTTGGACAAATCCCTCACTTAGTTGCATGGAATGCTTAAGACTGCTGAAAGAGGGATTACCTCCAAGATGGAGAAATCAAAGCCTATCCTGATGATCAAGGCCAAGGGAGGAGTGGCCAAGAAGAAGAGTGTGAAGAGTGTGACTCGGAAAGGAAAGGCGAAAGTTGGAAGTTCCAGCAAGGTGAAGAAGAATGAGGGAAATATTTCTCTGGATGTTGTTTGCATTGAATACTCTAAGAAAGGGCATTGGAAAAGAAACTGTCCAGTTCTGATTGCAAAGGCAAAGAAGGAGAAGGCTCTGGGAGATGGGCCTTCAGGTCTGTATACCATCGATTTATTAACTTTTGATTATGATTTCTGGGTACTTCATACCAGATGTGGAACTCATATTTGTTACTCTTTGTAGGGACTAAGAAGTGAGAGGCAGTTGAGGCCGGGCCAGTTGGAGCTCAAGATGGGCAATGGGACAAGTGTAGATGTTGTGTCTCCGGGTGATTATGATATGATCCTTCCCAATGGTCTGGTTATTAAAATTTATAATTGTCTTTATGTTCCTAGTATTGTGAGAAACATTGTTTTTGTTGCACGTTTTAGACAAGATGGATTTATGTTTAAATTTCTTGAAGATAATTCTATTTCTGCATGTTTGCGTGGGATTCTATATTTTATTGCTAGGCCAGTTAATGGCATTTATGAAATAGATGTTCGTAATAGTATTAGTTCTAAATCGATGCTAAAAGTCTTAAGCATGACTTGATCCAAACATACTTGTGGCATTGTTGTCTTGGCGATATAAATAATAAATGCATTGCCAAGCTCCAAGAGGATGGGATCTTAGAATCAACTGGTGATTCATTTGAAAAATGTTAATCTTGTTTAATACGCAAGATGACTAAAGCACACTTTAAAGGAAAGCCCGAAAGGGCAAGTGAGTTGTTGGCAGTGATACATACCGATGTATGTGGGCCCTTAAACCCAGCCACAAGAAATGGTTGCTACTACTTCATTACATTTACTGATGATTTCAGTGGATATGGATATGTTTATCTGATAAAACACAAATCTGATAGCTTCGAGATTTTCAAAGAGTTTCAGAATGAAGTAGAGCACCAACTTGGCAAAAAGATAAAAGTCCTTCGGTCTGACCGAGGTGGTGAATATATGAGCCAAGGATTCACCGATCATCTTAGAGAGTGTGGGATAACCTCACAACTCACTCCTCCAAAAACACCACAACATAATAATGTTTCTGAAAGGAGAAACCGTACCTTGTTGGATATGGTTAGATCTATGATGATTCATACCAAGTTGCCTAAGAGTTTCTGGGGGTATGCTTTCGAAGTTGCCGCCAGAATACTAAACAATGTACCAACCAAGAAGGTCGACAAGACCCCATATTGGATGTGGTTTGGGAAGGTTCCAAACTTATCTTATATGAAGGTCTGGGGTTGTGATGCTTATGTTAAGGAGGAAGCTTCTAAGAAGCTAGAGCCTAGATCTTAAAGTGTATCTTTGTAGGATATATCAAATAGACTATTGATTATTATTTCTACAACCCTAGCGAAAACAAGGTGTTTGTCGCTCACAATTTTGAGTTTCTAGAAAATGGTTTTCAAGATAAGGGATAGAGTTGAACTTGAAGAGATTCAGCAAACACCACTAGATACACAGGTTGACATTGGCGCTCAACAAGATATTGAGGATACCAACGAGAGACAAACGGTTCGAAGGTCGGGGAGGATTCGTCAAGATGCATATAGGTACCCGGGGTTTCTGATTGGCTGTGACACCATGGTTGATGATGAATCATTAACCTACCGACAAGCTATGTCAGGTGTAAAATCTGACAAATGGCATGATGCCATGAAAGCCGAGATACAATCAAGTCGGATAACCAGGTCTAGGATCTGATAGAAGCACCCGAAGGATGCAAAGTTGTTGGGAGCAAATGGATTTTCAAGGAGAAAGCCGACATGGATGGGATCGTGCACACTTTCAAGGCTAGATTGGTAGCAAAAGGTTTTACTCAAACACATGGTGTTGACTATGATGAAACCTTCTCTCCGGTAGTCATGATCAAATCCATTAGGATATTGCTTGCAATTGTTGCATACCACGATTATGAGGTATGATTAAAGAATGTCAAAATCGCGTTTCTTAACGGAACGCTAAGCGAGGATGTGTACATGGTACAACCAGAATGTTTTAAGCATCTCAAGCATCCTAATAAAGTGTGCAAATTGCTAAGATCCATTTTTAGACTAAAGCAAGCGTCTCAAAGTTGGAATCTTCGATTTGATGAGAAAGTTAAAGAATTTGGATTCATCAAAAACGAAGATGAGCCTTGTGTATACAAGAAATCCATTGGGAGCATTGTAGTCTTCCTAGTTCTATATGTCGATGACATTCTAATCATCGGAAACGATATCCCAATGGTAGACGGAGTAAAATCCTGGCTAGGGAAATGTTTCGCGATGAAGGACTTGAGAGAGTTTGCCTATATCCTTGGAATAAAGATTTATCGTAATAGATTTAAGTGCTTGATTGGATTAAGCCAAAGTACACAGATTGACAAGGTCTTGAAATGGTTTAAGATGGAGAGTTCCAAGAGAGGAAACATGACAATGGTACATGGTATACAGTTGAGTAAATCTCAATGTCCTTCCACAAAGGAAGACATGAATCGCATGAAGGGTGTTCCCTATGCTTCGGCAATTGGATCCATAATGTATGCCATGATATGTACTAGATCTGATGTTTATTATGCTTTAGGCATGACTAGTAGATACCAATCAATCCCTGGTGAAGCTCACTAGGTAGCAATAAAGAATATCCTCAAGTACCTGAGAAGGACTAAGTGTTAGCCCTAAGTATGCCAATGTAAAAGTACTGAAAATATCACAAGTTAAAAGGACGTCAGAGAACATGACTTTAGAGACCAAGATGAAGACTTAGCAGAAGAATAACAGAAGACCATTAGAGATCGTCAGAGCTTTGGCAGAAGACCTCTGATAGACCGTCAGAGAACAAGTTCGCCAGAAGACCTTCAGGGCTCTGGCATATGACCTCTGGTGAATGAAGACCTCTGTGAAGCTGAAGTCTCGTAGAAATCTCTGAGTGATAGACAAGTGTCCGCATTTTCCACATCAGCCCTAAAAGGACGAATACATACTTTCCATGTGTCATCACAGGGTTAGATAGTACACTGTCTATTGCCTTTTCCCTATAAATAGAACGTTAGTGGAGCACACAATTGTAAGCTTTTGTAAGAATCGTTACTAGCATTGTGAACAATCACTGCATAATTCCATCCCACTTCTAGTGTACGATCTGTAACCTGAGAGATTTTAGAATACACACACAAGAAAAGTGTTCTTGGTGTTATTCATATTTCAATATACGAGCAGTTTGTTATTCAATCTTGTTATCTTTTACTGTTCATTATACTGTCATTCTCTCATTGCTTAATGTTACACACAATCACTCATACACAAACAGATTTATTATGCTTCCACCTATCTTTGATCTTTCTGTTTGTATGACACAAGGTGAATCTGGGAACCTACAATTGGCATCAGAGCAGATTGATTTGCTTAAATCAAATCGATTCAATCTTACCAGGTTGATTCACACTTGTTGATTGTGCCTTGTTTTTCAAAAGTTTCTAAGAATACCCTGTTTTTGTTTAAAACCTGAAACTCTCTTTCTTAAGCTAGAAATAGAAGTTTGAAATTCCTGGAAGCTTTGTTTACTATTTTTACTGTTCTATTACATTTATGCTCATCTCTTAAGTACAAATCTCTTTTAAAATCTTTCAAAATCTTCATATTCTGTTTTCCTTGAAAATGGCGAACAACAACATAAATGCTATTTACACTGCTGGTTCTTTAACCAAACCTCCTACTCTTCTGAGGGATGAAAACCCTCAATGGAAGATCAGGATGGTTAACTTCTTCGATGGCATGGATAGAGATCTTATGCGATCTGTCACAAAAGGACCATTCCAACCTATGGTATTGGTTCCTCGTGTTCCTGCTACAGAAACAACTGATGAGATTCCTGCTCACCTCGAGCCTAAAACCACTGGTTTTACGGAAGAAGAAAAGCTTAAAATGGAAAATGATCTTAAAGCAGTTAGACTTTTGATTATGGCCATTCCAAACGATATTTTTCAAGAATTAGACTCTTGTGTTACTGCTACGGAAATCTAGGATCAACTTCTGAACCAACTCGAAGGGGGTATTAAAACCCAAAAGAACAGAAGGACCCAATGTATTAATGAATACAATGATTTTAAAGCTCTTCCTGAGGAAACTTTACAACAGACCTACAACATATTCAACATTCTGATAAACAAATGTAAGAAATGTGGGGTTGTAAGGTCGAAGGAAAATAGCAATGTCTTGTTCTTAAAAAGTTTGAATGATGACTGGTTAAATCTGTCTATGTCTCTACAAGCTAACTAGGACCTGGATACATGGTCACTCACTGATGTGTATGGCACTTTAGCTGCACAAGGAAAGGATGTTGTCAAGCAAAAAGGCAAATCCACTGGCATTGATCTCTGAATCAAAAGCACCCTCAGAAGGGAAATCTAACAGAGATAATGCTGCCAGAGACAAGAAGAAAGAGAAATCCATAAAAAAAAAGGGAAAGAAAAGCCTAATAGCAGAAAGTGATGATGAGGAAAGTCTGTCAGAAGATGGTGATGATTCTGACATCAATGCTTTTGCCCAATTTCTTGCCTTGATCACTCAACAGTTCAACAAGAGATTTGGCACGAAAGTATTTGACAGAAGAGGAATGTTTGAGAGAGAAGAGAAGGACGAGAAGAGAGTTTATGAGCAGAGAACTGCACCTCACCACCAGAACAACCACAGAATTGCACAAGAGCAGAAACCACCCCAGTATTAATAGAGATACAACCAACCAGCACCACAGAAGCCAACAGATGCTTCCTAACCTATCAATCAGAATGATGGAAGATGCTTTAGATGTGGCAAACCAGGCATTTCTCTGCCAACTGCAAGGGTAGACTGGTAAAAGACCAGTACTACTACATGAACAAGTATAAATACAACTTCAGAGAGAGAAGTTATGTGGCAGAGATGGAGAACTGGATCTCTGATTCATCTTCTGACGATGAACCAGAGCAGGCCAACTTTTGTGGGATGGCTGTTGAAGAAGGGAGTTCAAAGGAAATGACTGAAAGGATAGCAGAGGAAATGACAGAGAAGCCAACAGAGATTGATTCTTCCTTAAGGTCTTGTGCTTTTTCTGTGACAAACTCTGCTGACAGAGCGCTGGAGACTTCCAAACCCAGTGTCGAGGTATGTTCATCCTCTGAATCCAAATCTGACTCTGAATTGGAAATGAATGTGTCTAAGCTTGCTGAGGAATTTCAAAACCTTAAACAAAAACTTTATAAGGAAAAAGAACTGAGAAAACTAGCTCAGAAAAATCTGTCCTTCTACAAGAGAGAGAAAAGTCTCTTGGAAATAGAGAAGGAAGATATTTCTAAAGAAAAATCTGAGCTAGAAGATTTACAAAAACAAAAGGAATCTTCATTTTCTGAAAAATGTAAGGAATATGAAGAGGTTTTGAGATTAAAGGTTGAAGAGGTAAAGACATCAGAATATGAAAGACTTAACTCTGTTTCCCTTAAGAATTATTTTCAAAAAGAAAGGGAAGGTTTACATCAGTCTTTACAGAGGAAAGAGCTTCTGATAAAGAAGTACCAGGATGCACAAGATGTGCACATTAAAATTAATTCTCAAAAGGACACTCAAGGTCTGGGTTTTAGTGACCTTAATCCCTTCACTGGAGAAAAGAAGACATCTATGTCCTCTACCTTCTGAGTTGGGAAAGTCCAAACTCCTGACTGTGCATCTTCTGGTACAAATGTTTTCAAAAGAACAAAAACTTCAGATGGGTCAAGGACCAGAAAGCTAAGTTTCAGAAATGTCAGCTATGACTCCTCTGGTCATGAAAAGGTTACAAAACCATCTTTAAAGTTAATTCATGATCAAGGAAAAGCTGAAATCATCATTTCTAACTCTGCCAAAAGTCTTGATCCCAAGGAGATCTTCAACTTTAACTCTTTCAAGGAGCAGAAGTCTGCTACTGTAACGTCCCAAAAATTACAATAAATTTAAACTTTTTAAAAATAACATTTTATTTAAAATAAACCATAAGTATTTAAATCCAATCAAACGTTTATCCAAATCTCGTTAAGTTAAATAACCGAATCAATTAACACAACGGAAAATGTAAATAGCATAAACTTAATGTCTCAAGGTAAACTGATAAAAGACCCCACGACGCGCCAGTGTGTACCGTCAAGCCTTGCTGCCACTCGTACCTGAAACAGTAAATTTGCGGGGAAAGGGTAAACACATGCATAGGATATAAATTATATCAACACCACCCCTACCAGCAGATAGATATAACAACCAATACACGCAGTTTAGTAATACAAGCAAACTCATACAATAATCCCTATGCATACATCATTCGGTCTCCCCGAACTCATACCACACTCGTGTAAACATCCCTCGGTCTCCCCGAGTTCATACCACACTCGCGTAAACATTCCTCGGTCTCCCCGAGTTCATACCACACTTGAGTACGTATTCCTCGGTCTCCCTGTCACACCCCGCTAAAGCGGAAACACGGGATGTGCAGCTCAAGTTTCATAGCAAAAGTTACAAGATCACAACAACCATCAAAATACATTCAAAGGTCAAACCTTGTCTTTTACAATTGTTTTTACGGAAGGGAAATGAACATGAAATTTAAAGATAGTAAAGAAAAGCTTCATCACGTGTAGCCTTCCTAAGTTCCAACCTTAAAGACGTTCTCCTGAAAAGCATGTAAATGAGAGTGTCAACTAATGCACTAGTTGGTGAGTTCACAGGTTTAATGAGTATAACATTGTTTGCCATCACAAAATAGTTTAAATCCACACATGGGATAAAATAATACGGTTATAAAACCACTTGCTCAAGGTAATCATATGTAAAATGCTAAGTTATTGAGCCCGTTACCCGACCTATACTGACATAATTTGCCCCTACCACAACGGTGGAATCATTCCACATACGTGCATGTCCTATCACCAACAATACGCAATACATGAATAATTATGCACTCAAACAAGCGCTACTTGTGAGTGGGGGTGTCAACCCAAATAACGTTATTCATAATTACCAACGGCTCACACTCGTGAGTTAAACGGGTAACGTATACGTGAACGGGGACTTTATACATGATAGCAAAAGAAACTCAAACTTACAACATTTGCAACAACATAGATACCATAGAGCATAAATAAGCAAGCTTCGTATTTTCAAGAAAACGAAATAATCGGTGTGTAAAATAGTTGTAGTAACCACATGCTTTTCACCCCAAAATATGTAAAACATTGAAAAAGGGGTTGTGAATACTCACTTGATACGTGATAGAATCCAGGAATCTCCCACAAATACTCCGAGATGATCCTACTTCAAACCTATGAACGTAAGGTCACTAGTGAGTTCTCAATCTCGAAGGTTCGGTACTAATTATCCCAATCATCATAAAATGCCTTGCGTGTTTTATTATTAAAACGTAATAAGCGTATACATTGTCCTTCTTAGATTAAAGTTTCCACAATTTCGTCCCAATAGGTAACGAAAAGGGTTTTAAAGAACATAAACATATTTAGTACATATCTATGTATAAACCGAAATTTTATCGTAACGACGATAAAATTAGGGGTCGTAAACGAAATGACAAATATTTAAATGTATAAATATATAGACATAATATATTTATACTCCACTATTTCATCATAAAATGATGAAATGGGATCAAGAATAAAATGCATAAATATATATACAAATATGTTATATATATAAACATTCCACAATTTCATCATAAAAGATGAAAAGGGATAAAGAATAAATAAAATGCATAAATAAAAGACATAAATACATTGCATAAATAAAAGATATACTTATATACTCCACTATTTCATCATGAAATGATGAAATGGGATTAGAAATAGTCCTTATAATAAATAATAAATTGTCCTTTACTGTCCAGAATTTGATGTCACTTTGTGTCCAACTTTGGGTAACCTCCAGGTATTATTAAATCATGAAATTTTATGTCCATTAAGTTCAATGAGTTAGGAAACCTTTGATACCAGTTTCGTAGTTTTTGGAGAAGTATAAGTACATGAAATAATACACGGCGTAAAATCCGACAGAATACTTTGCTGTTTGCATCCGGATTTTGTGAGGACTGTTTGATAAATGAAATCTTTGAGTTTTTAAATGAAACCACTTGGGTTTGAATCTTATCACACTAAAATGAATTCCAGAAAAAGAATCACTCCATTTGGAGTTAAAATGAGTGAGATATGACTCTTTGAAGTGAGGTGTAATTTCTGGCAGCAAGCTGTCCAATCAACACCTTGTGCATGTGCACCCAACTAGACTTTTAAACCAAAATTCTTATTCCTTTGCATGCAAAATCCGATTTGACTCTCATCCATACAACTATTTTCAGTTCCCAAACATATTTATGATCCATTTAAAATGCATGCAAAACAACCATCAACTCAAACTTTGAACACTTTTGCAAAAGACCCAATTTGAAGATTGTTGATGTTCTTGCCAAGAACATCAACATGCAACTAAAAATTCAGTATTTTGAGCTCATGCATGTGGGTTTAAATGTGTTTTTAGTGGTTTTCAAAGATACATTCATAAGACTCTTGAACAAAAATGATGGATCTTTCAAGATTACTACATGCATGTGTTTAAAATGTTCATCTTTGATCTTAACTTTGGTTTGATTTTGGATTCGCCATCTTTTACTAACAAAAGATGTTATGATGGTAAATCTACAAACATTAAGACCCATAAAGATGATTTTAAAAGATGTGAAGAAAGTGTAACAAAAAGATGAAGATCATACTTTTAAAAATGCAAGAATATGAAAAAGACTTAAAAGAATGTGTGTGGATTTTACCCAACACACTTATGTTTACCTTAGATTGCCTTGGACTCTTGTAGTATAAGAGTTTAGGGGCTGGAGTTGTGATGAAGGTTTGAAGGTTTGAAGATGAAGATATGAAGATTTGAAGGTGGAGAGAGAGAGGGATGATACTTGAGAGAAAATGCAAGTAAAAGAAATGATTCAAAAATGAAATGTAAGGTTTATTTTATAGAAATAGGGAGAGAGGGGGGGGGGGGGATTTCACATGGGGGGGGGGGGTTTATTAATAAAAAAAATATAAATACTAAAGATAAATGTTGTATTATTGGTTAGATATAAAAATACTTGTATTCTCCTAAACTTAAAATACCAAGTAATTATAAAACAAAGTACTTTCATATATAATATGATTGAAATATATAAATTATCAATTACATAAATACTTGTAGTATATAAATATTTTAGGTTGGCATTTTATGAGATTTATGGATAATTTCCTAATTCAAGGATTTCTTAGGCAAAATTTCTCAATTTTTCCTATTGTACCGGGTTTACTGCTACAATTGCACTGTGTAAACTATGTCATAAAAATATAAGGTTTCCAAAACAGTTCTAACCTGAGATGTGAATTTGACAGTTGTCACAGTCTCCCCCGGTTAGAAGAATTTCGTCCCGAAATTCAAGTGTTACTAGCGTTAACAGGTTTGCTTGCAAAGAGGTGAGGATACTTTTGTAACATGTAATCCTCCCGCTCCCAAGTATATTCAGGCCCATGCCTTGTGTTCCAATGGACTTTTACTATCGGGATTTTGCTTCTATTAAGACGCTTGACTTCCCTATCGAGTATTTCCATTGGTTCCTCTACGATGTGCAGTTTATTGTTGATTTGGACTTCTTCCAAGGGCACGGTTACTGCTTCATCAGCTAAACACTTTTTAAGGTTCGATACGTGAAACGTGTTGTGAATAGCACTTAACTCCATTGGCAATTCCAGTTTATACGCTACTGGTCCAATTCTTTCCGTGATCTTGAATGGTCCAACATACCGTGGACTCAACTTTCCTATTTTCCCAAAACGGACTGTTCCCTTCCAAGGGGATACTTTTAAAAAGACCCGGCCACCCACTTGGAATTCTAAAGGCTTTCTTCGATTATCCGCATAGCTCTTTTGACGATCTTGAGCTGCTTTAAGTCTATCCCTGATGATTGCGATCTTGTCGGTGGTTTCTTGAACAATGTCCGGACTAGATAGTTGTCTATCCCCAATTTCCAGCCAACAAAGAGGTGATCGACACTTGCGACCGTATAGAGCCTCATATGGTGCACACTGAATACTAGTATGATAGCTATTATTGTATGAAAATTCGACTAACGGCAAGTGGTTATCCCAACTTCCTCCAAAATCTATTACACATGCCCGAAGCATGTCCTCCAACGTCTGAATGGTCCGTTCACTCTGACCATCCGTTTGAGGATGATAAGCCGTGCTTAAGTTTAACTGCGTTCCTAATGCCTTTTGGAGTGATTGCCAAAATCGAGATGTAAAACGACTATCTCTATCCGATATAATGGAAATTGGAACTCCATGCCGCGTAACGATCTCCTTGATGTAGATCTGAGAAAGCTTTTCCATCTTATAATCTTCTCGAATAGGTAGGAAATGTGCGGACTTCGTAAATCGATCTACTATAACCCAAATCGTGTCATGCCCTTTGGCAGTTCTTGGGAGTTTGGTTATGAAATCCATAGTGATTTGTTCCCATTTCTACTGGGGAATCTCCGGTTGTTGTAACAGTCCCGATGGCTTTTGATAAACTGCCTTGACTTTTGCACACGTTACGCATTTTCCTACATATATGGCAATGTCCTTCTTCATTCCTGGCCACCAATCGTATTCCCTTAAATCCTTATACATCTTGTCCGCTCCTGGGTGAATTGAATACTTCGATTTATGAGCCTCCTCTAAAATCATTTCCCGTAGGTTATCAGCCTTTGGGATCCATACTCTGCCTTTAAAGTAACGTACTCCATCAATCTTAGTTTCAAAACTAGACTCTAAACCATGAAGAGTCTCTTCCTTCAGGTTTTCAGATTTCAATGCTTCGATCTGAGCTTCAAAAATTCGGGTTTTCAAACTTGTTTGAACCAGTGCTCCTAACGCTCGGACCCGTGAAGGTTTTACCCTTTCTTTCCTACTCAGGGCATCGGCTACCACGTTGGCCTTACCTGGGTGGTAACGTATCTCGCAATCGTAATCGCTGAGCAGTTCTACCCATCTTCTTTGCCTCATGTTCAGCATCTTTTGATCAAATATGTGTTGAAGACTTTTATGATCAGTGAAAATAGTACACTTGGTACCATATAGATAATGTCTCCATATTTTCAGAGCAAATACCACAGCTCCGAGTTCCAAATCGTGTGTGGTATAGTTCTTTTCGTGAACTTTTAATTGTCTTGAGGCATATGCTATCACCTTATCATTTTGCATCAATACGCAACCTAATCCTTGATGTGATGCGTCACAATACACTACAAAATTCTCCGTTCCTTCTGGTAAAGCTAAAATCGGCGCATTGCACAACTTTTTCTTCAGAAGTTGAAATGCTTCTTCTTGTGGAACTCCCCAGACGAATTCCTTCTCCTTTTGAGTTAACGTGGTGAGGGGTTTAGCGATCTTAGAGAAATTCTTGATAAAACGTCGATAATACCCTGCCAAGCCTAGAAATTGGCGAATTTCCGTTGGAGTCCTTGGGGCTTCCCATTTCTTAATGGCTTCCACTTTGGCCGGGTCCACGTGAATCCCTTTCTCTCCGATTACGTGACCTAAGAAATGTACTTCCCGAATCCAAAATTCGCACTTAGAGAATTTGGCATATAACTTCTGTTCCTTAAGAAGCTCTAAAATCACTTTTAGATGCTGCTCGTGATCCTTCTTACTCTGAGAATAGATTAGTATGTCATCGATGAACACAATCACGAACTTATCAAGATATGGCCTACATACTCTATTCATTAGATCCATAAACACAGCTGGCGCGTTCGTCAATCCAAATGGCATAACTAAAAACTCGTAGTGTCCATAGCGAGTTTTAAAAGCTGTCTTAGGAATATCTTCCTCTCGGACTCTCAACTGATGATATCCCGATCGAAGATCAATCTTAGAGAAGTAAGTTGCACCTTGCAACTGGTCGAACAAATCGTCTATTCGAGGGAGGGGATATCGGTTCTTGATTGTTAACTTATTTAGCTCCCTATAATCGATACACTTTCGAAACGATCCATCCTTCTTCTTGACGAAAAGAATTGGGGCTCCCCAGGGTGATGAACTCGGTCGAATAAATCCCTTATCCAAAAGTTCTTGAAGTTGATTCGATAACTCTTGCATTTCCGCAGGTGCTAAGCGATACGGGGCCTTGGCTACGGGCACCGCTCCGGGTACAAGATCAATCTGAAATTCGACTTGTCTAAACGGTGGAAGTCCAGGCAAATCGTCTGGAAATACTTCTGGGTGATCCTTCACCACAGGAATATCCTGGACTCGCCTCTCCTCAGACTTCTTCTCAATTACTTGCGCCAAGAACGCAACATACTTCTTCCTCAAATACTTATGGACCTTCATACATGATACTATCTTCAGACTCCTTCCAGCTCTATCTCCTTGGACAACTAGGGTTTCTCCGCCTTGTAATGGTAACCTAACCGTCTTTTCAAAACAACTAACCTCTGCTCGGTGCTTAGATAGCCAATCCATGCCTATTACTACATCAAAACTCCCCAATTCAATTGGAATATGATCAACACTAAACAGTTTATCAGCTAAGTTCAAGGTACAACCTAAGATTACATCCTTAGCTTCTAATTCGGATCCATTAGCAACCTCAACAATATAAGCATTCGACATTTTCTTAGATTCCAGATTGATCAAAGGCCTAAAATCTAACGAAACAAAACTCTTATCGGCACCAGTGTCGAATAATACGGATGCATAATAATCATTTAGAAGAAACGTACCTGTCACTACATTGGGGTCTCGACGTGCTTCTTCTGCTCCTATGACAAATGCCCTTCCTCGAGCTTGTCCTCCTTGGTTTCCCTGATTGGCTTGCCTTGCTTGATACCCAGCGTTGTTATTGTTTGGTCCTCTTCTCAGCCTTGGGCACACGTTTCGGAAGTGATCCGGACTTCCGCACTCAAAGCATACCCTTCCTTCTTCCTTCACATTCTTTATCGTCTTACAAAATCGGGCTAAATGACCTTTTTGCTTACAGATGCTACAAATGAGACAGGCTCCCTCATGATGCGAACCACATTAGTTACACTTTGGGTGGGGCCTATTGTAACGTCCTACTTCCTTAGCATGCATCCCAAAATTTCCTCACTACTTTCTTGTTCCTGCTCCCGATAACATTAAGATAAAACTTCATTCCTATTTTTAGATAATGCCTCAAATACCAAAATTTTGAGGTTCATCCTACATCAATACTAAAGTTTTTAGATCTAATACCACCAATCACTTATAATTACCCAAAATACTTAGTTCATAATAACCACAAGAAAAGGTTTTCCTTTGAACCCAAAAGTCTTATCAAAAGTTGCCAAACTATCAATCATCCTATTCAAAACCATCCCAAATACACAACTATCAATATCATCAACACAAGCATAGCTAGCACTACTCCTCTAAATCTTCCACCGTCCACGTCAATATCCGCCCCGATACACTTCAATCGAAACCCACAACACCAATAGCGTCAATAGCATCACTACTACCATGCTCCTTATCTCGGCTCGTAAAGCTATCCTCCGAGCTATTTTCGCTCCGTTCACGGCATCGGACGACATGTTGGTTAAAAGGTAACTTAATTCCACTAGCTCGGTCACAACTTGACTCTGGTGATGACCCTCATTTGACATCCGTGCAAGTCCATTGTCACGGCCCTAAGGCGTTGCTCTTCGGTCCAGGTCATGCCAGGCGCTCGACTAATCGGCACTCCCTCGATCACTCGTGAAGGTTCCGGTGCGTCTCGCTGATCAGACCTAAAAGATACTCGTCTAGGTATGGGCACGCTCTTCCTAGCGGTTTGCCTCGTACGTGGACCCCTAGGATTGGGTTGTATCACTACCGGGATGGGTTGTGGAGGAGCCACAGTCGGAGGCATCCTTGGCCCATCATACGGGTCTCGTTCCTCGTCAGACATACGCTCACTTGATGGCGTGTAGGAAGGTTCTGAGCTCGATGATGATGACGACATGGTATTGCTGAAGTAAGAGTGTGATGAGGATGTTGACATAGTGATACTGAAGTAAGAGTGTATAACATTACTACCGCGCAAGATAAAGACTAAGCGTACTATACTATTGCATACTATAGGCAATAACTACGCTCCTACTGGGCATACAACGTGAAGCATCAAGTGTGAAAACACACATATTCCTAGTATATCCATTTCCGGTCTCGCATTACTCTTTCTTTAATTAATCATAGGTGATCAGGCTTTGTTTAATTAAAGACCGATGATGCAATACCCGAATTAGTTATACTAGCAACATGTTTAGCAAATTAAATGTTCATTCCCGTTTTTGGTTATAGTTGCAGTTTTCCAAAGGAAAACCGGTATTCTCTATAACCTTTAGCTCTGATACCAAATCTGTCACACCCCGCTAAAGCGGAAACACGGGATGTGCAGCTCAAGTTTCATAGCAAAAGTTACAAGATCACAACAACCATCAAAATACATTCAAAGGTCAAACCTTGTCTTTTACAATTGTTTTTACGGAAGGGAAATGAACATGAAATTTAAAGATAGTAAAGAAAAGCTTCATCACGTGTAGCCTTCCTAAGTTCCAACCTTAAAGACGTTCTCCTGAAAAGCATGTAAATGAGAGTGTCAACTAATGCACTAGTTGGTGAGTTCACAGGTTTAATGAGTATAACATTGTTTGCCATCACAAAATAGTTTAAATCCACACATGGGATAAAATAATACGGTTATAAAACCACTTGCTCAAGGTAATCATATGTAAAATGCTAAGTTATTGAGCCCGTTACCCGACCTATACTGACATAATTTGCCCCTACCACAACGGTGAAATCATTCCACATACGCGCATGTCCTATCACCAACAATACGCAATACAACAATAATTATGCACTCAAACAAGCGCTACTTGTGAGTGGGGGTGTCAACCCAAATAACGTTATTCATAATTACCAACGGCTCACACTCGTGAGTTAAACGGGTAACGTATACGTGAACGGGGACTTTATACATGATAGCAAAAGAAACTCAAACTTACAACATTTGCAACAACATAGATACCATAGAGCATAAATAAGCAAGCTTCGTATTTTCAAGAAAACGAAATAATCGGTGTGTAAAATAGTTGTAGTAACCACATGCTTTTCACCCCAAAATATGTAAAACATTGAAAAAGGGGCTGTGAATACTCACTTGATACGTGATAGAATCCAGGAATCTCCCACAAATACTCCGAGATGATCCTACTTCAAACCTATGAACGTAAGGTCACTAGTGAGTTCTCAATCTCGAAGGTTCGGTACTAATTATCCCAATCATCATAAAATGCCTTGCGTGTTTTATTATTAAAACGTAATAAGCGTATACATTGTCCTTCTTAGATTAAAGTTTCCACAATTTCGTCCCAATAGGTAACGAAAAGGGTTTTAAAGAACATAAACATATTTAGTACATATCTATGTATAAACCGAAATTTTATCGTAACGACGATAAAATTAGGGGTCGTAAACGAAATGACAAATATTTAAATGTATAAATATATAGACATAATATATTTATACTCCACTATTTCATCATAAAATGATGAAATGGGATCAAGAATAAAATGCATAAATATATATACAAATATGTTATATATATAAACATTCCACAATTTCATCATAAAAGATGAAAAGGGATAAAGAATAAATAAAATGCATAAATAAAAGACATAAATAAAATCCGATTTGACTCTCATCCATACAAATATTTTCAGTTCCCAAACATATTTATGATCCATTTAAAATGCATGCAAAACAACCATCAACTCAAGCTTTGAATACTTTTTGTAAAAGACCCAATATTGAAGATTGTTGATGTTCTTGCCAAGAACATCAACATGCAACTAAAAATTCAGTATTTTGAGCTCATGCATGTGGGTTTAAATGTGTTTTTAGTGGTTTTCAAAGATACATTCATAAGACTCTTGAACAAAAATGATGGATCTTTCAAGATTACTACATGCATGTGTTTAAAATGTTCATCTTTGATCTTAACTTTGGTTTGATTTTGGATTCGCCATCTTTTACTAACAAAAGATGTTATGATGGTAAATCTACAAACATTAAGACCCATAAAGATGATTTTAAAAAGATGTGAAGAAAGTGTAACAAAAGATGAAGATCATACTTTTAAAAATGCAAGAATATGAAAAAGACTTAAAAGAATGTGTGTGGATTTTACCCAACACACTTATGTTTACCTTACATTGCCTTGGACTCTTGTAGTATAAGAGTTTAGGGGCTGGAGTTGTGATGAAGGTTTGAAGGTTTGAAGATGAAGATATGAAGATTTGAAGGTGGAGAGAGAGAGGGATGATACTTGAGAGAAAATGCAAGTAAAAGAAATGATTAAAAAATGAAATGTAAGGTTTATTTTATAGAAATAGGGAGAGGGGGGGGGGGATTTCACATGGGGGGGGGGGGGGGGGGGGTTATTAATAAAAATAATATAAATACTAAAGATAAATGTTGTATTATTGGTTAGATATAAAAATACTTGTATTCTCCTAAACTTAAAATACCAAGTAATTATAAAACAAAGTACTTTCATATATAATATGATTGAAATATATAAATTATCAATTACATAAATACTTGTAGTATATAAATATTTTAGGTTGGCATTTTATGAGATTTATGGATAATTTCCTAATTCAAGGATTTCTTAGGCAAAATTTCTCAAATTTTCCTATTGTACCGGGTTTACTGCTACAATTGCACTGTGTAAACTATGTCATAAAAATATAAGGTTTCCAAAACAGTTCTAACCTGAGATGTGAATTTGACAGTTGTCACACTCCCCGAGTCCTCGGTCTCCCCAAGATTTATACGACACCCAAGATCTCATACTAGACACTAACTCGGCCTAGTTTAACACACAAACAAAACAGTTAACACACACGAACTATAGTAGCGCGCATACAACCTCTATCCTACACAGTGAGAGAACTCACCTCGAAAAGCAGTGCAGAATTCCGCGAACGGCAACAAGAATCCGCCAACTCCAACTCACTTCTTTCCGCCTAAAGAAGTGTTATAAAGTGTCAAAGTGAAGTCCCAACCCGAAAATACAACTACAAGCCTAAACATGCATTTTCCAGCTTTTGGTCCAGATTTGCAGGTCTGTTCGTGACCTGTTTGACCCCCCTTAAACCCATCAAACCAGAAATATAATTCCATGGTCTGAAGGTTCTATGTCTTCGCACGCATTCATACGAGGTCCCTACTATTTTATATGAATTTCCTAAGACAGACTATCCAAACTGTGAGTTTCGGACCAGTCTGTACAAATTGTTAATTTAACCCTAGCTAGAGGCTTAATTGATTTTTCTGTAAAACATTTGAAACCTACTCAACACAATTTGTGAGATTTTGGCACTGGTTTCACCTCAATCCGAGATTCCTAGAATAAACTTCGGATTTTACAAGTTAGGGACAGATTGGACATTTTTCACATAAAATCATAACATGGGTTAAACCTCCATTAAGCTATGACTTAATACAATCAGACCTGCAAGTCATACTTTGGCTTAGGGTTTTAGGCTACTAAACGCACAACACCACCCACTGCCACCCCAAGCAGTGGCGGTCAGCGGCGACGTGGAGGCGGCAGCCGCCGGTGATGGTGATGGTTCGCTAAAACCCGGCGAAGACAATCGGATAACTCGACCACCATATCTCCGCCACACACACACACACACACACACGTACCTTATCCGCCGTAACCCACCATCACAGCCGCCGACTGGTGGTGCACGGCGGCGCGTGCCGGCGGCAGCCATGGCTGCGGCGCCGGTGGCGGTTTCGCGGTGGTTACCGAAAATGAAAAAGAAAACAATGAACGGGAGGGGCTTACCACTTGACGACAACCCAACAACACCCCGATGGAAATCCCGATCTCCGGCTTTCTCTCTCACTCTCTCGCTCTCTCGCTGATCTCTTCTCTCGCCGGCAGAACCCAACGGCGGCGGCGGCGGTTTGCGGGTGGTCCAACGATGGCAGCAAGGGGAATGGAAGGGTGGTTTGGCGATGGAGGCATGGAGAATAGCGAATAAGGTTTATGTGGCTGCGATGTGTGTGTGTGTCGTGAAATAGGAATGAGAAAAATAAAAGGGAGGGGGTCGGTTTCCTTCATGGGCAGACCCCATGCACACCACTTGCCAAACTTTCCCTTTAGCCCCTAGGTTTTGAAGTAGTTTCAAATCCACCCCTAAAGTTTAGATTTAACAAATGAACCAACTAACACCAAAACTAATTCACTTTTGGTCTTTCCCGTCAATCCCGTTAATAAACATTTATTTAAAGAAAACATTAAACAAAAATAAAAATATCCAAACCGGGACACGGGCTTTACAACTCTCCCCCGCTTGAATTAGACTTCGTCCTCGAAGTCTTTATCCGCGAACAGCTCTGGATAGTTCTTCCGCATCTCAATCTCGGGTTCCAAGTCCACTCGGAACCCTTTCGGTGCTTCCACTGGACCTTCACCAAGGCAATTACCTTGTTACGCGAGGCCCTAGTCTTCCTGTCAATAATGGCAATCGGCTCCTCTACGTAATTAAGCCGCTCGTCAATCTGAATATCCTCAAGAGGGATCACCGCAGACTCATCCACCATACACTTCCGCAACTGAGACACGTGGAAGGTGTTGTGGATCAAACTCAGCTCATCCGGTAACTCTAAGCGATAAGCTACCTTTCCCACTCGAGCATTGACCTTGTAAGGTCCAAAGTAACGGGGCCCCAACTTTCCCCGTTTACGAAACCGGATCACCCCTTTCCAGGGTGAAACCTTCAACAAAACGTAATCCCCCACCTGAAACTCTAAGTCTGATCGTCTCCTGTCGTCGTCACTCCTATGCCGACTCTGTGCAGTAGCTAAACGGTCCCGCACCATTTGTATCATCTCAGTCATCTTCAGCACAATATCAGTGCTCCCTAATACTCGCTGACCGACCTCGCCCCAGTAAATGGGCGTCTTGCACTTCCCACCATACAACATCTCGTGAGGCGGCCTGCCAATACTGGAATGGAAGCTGTTGTTGTAGGAAAACTCCGTACTTCAGTGGGAGTCTTCAGCACCTCACACCGCATCACTGCTGAGATCTTGGTCGGATCGACCATAATACTCCTCTGGTTCACGACATGTCCTAGGAATTGGACCTCTCGTAACCAGAATTCACGCTTGGATAACTTGGCATAAAGCTTCTCCCGCCTCAAGATCTCCAAAACTTCTCGCAAATGCGTCCCGTGCTCTTCCTTCGACTTCGAATACACAAGAATATCGTCGATGAACACAATCACCGACCGATCCAACATCGGGCAACTCACCCAGTTCATAAGGTCCATGAACGCTGCTGGTGCATTGATGAGCCCGAAAGGCATCACCACAAACTCGAATGGCCATAACGCATACGAAATGCCGTCTTCTCCGTATCCTCACTTCTCACCCGCAACTGATGATACCACGATCTCAAATCAATCTTAGAGAACCACGAGGCTCCCTGTAGCGGGTCGAGCAAGTTATCGATCCTTGGCAGAGGATAACGGTTCTTCACCGTAAGCTTATTCAACTCACGGTAGTCTATACACATCCGTTGGAACCCGTCCTTCTTCTTCACAAATAGAATCGGGACTCCCCACGGTGAACAACTCAGCTTGATGAACTACT
Organism: Saussurea involucrata; assembly: GCA_033807775.1. Lineage (NCBI taxonomy): Eukaryota > Viridiplantae > Streptophyta > Magnoliopsida > Asterales > Asteraceae > Saussurea > Saussurea involucrata. The sequence continues at coordinate 235,966,157 of CM066321.1, read as the reverse complement.
TCTCGAGAAGTTCCTGCAACTGGGTGTACAACTTCTTCATTTCCGGTGGAGCCCGGTGATAAGGTGCCTTGGCCACCGGAGCAGCACCCGGAATCAAGTCAATGCGGAACTCTACCTGTCGCTCGGGAGGTATCCCCGGTAAATCGTCGGGAAATACATCGGCAAACTCCCGTACAACTGGCACCTCCTCCGCAGTCTTCTTCTCTCCTCCGTCGCGCGTGTTTATCACGTACGCCAAATACCCCTGACCACTGTGCTGTATGTACCTCCGAGCCCTCGCAGCCGAACATATTGCTGAGGTACGCCCGGGCGAGTCGCCCTGAACTGGCAGTTTTCCCCCACTTGGGGTTCGAACTCGTACTTGTTTGCGACGACAAACAATCTCTGCATCGAACGCATCTATCCAATCCATGCCCACAATCATACACAACTCACGTATAGCGATCAGAATCAAATCAATAGAGAATCTCACACCAAAGATTTCCAAAGTACACCCACGATACACGTCAGCAACCGTCAAGGTCCTATCATCAGTAACCTTGACTATAAGTGGACAGCCTAATCGTCCTACACTACGGCCCAAACGCTCACTAAAAGTGTGAGACACGAAAGAATGAGTAGCCCCGCTATCAAACATCACCACAGCAGGCACTGAGTTAACTAAGAACGTACTTGATCATACAGTTTAAGCAAAATGTAACCACATATAAAATCAGTAACCAAAAAATTCAAGTGATGAAATATACCTGTCACCACTTTAGGCGTAGCCTGTGCCTCATCTGCCTTCAGTTGATGAAATCTACCTTGGGCCGTCTCGGTCCCAGCCTGACCCACACGACCATCCGTAATACGTAAAGGAGCAGCCGCAGGAGCTCCTTGTGCCCCACCCCCATCGACAATCCTCGGATTCGGGCAATTGGCCTTCACGTGTCCTGTCTGTTTGCAGTTAAAACAGACCATCAGTGATACCCTGCAGTCACGACCGTAGTGTCCCACCTGGCCACACTTGAAACATTTGTCATCTCTCCTTCCGTTACTATCTCTGGGCTTAAACTCACTGCTTCTTTGACTCGAGCGCGAGTCCAAAAACCTCGTTTTCGCTGGAACAGCCGAAATTGGTGCCACGGTCTGCACCGCCTTCCTCTTCTTGGCCTGCGTCTCCAGCTCAAGTTCCCGTCTTCGGGCAACCTCCATCATCGCAGCAAGCGAAGCATACTGCGCAGTACTCAAGAACTCCCTGATCTCGGTACGTAACATATCCTTGTACCGCGCCATCTTCATGTCCTCAGAAGCAGCATACTGGGGACAAAATAGTGCCATCTCCGTGAACTTCCGGTTCATCTCCTTCACAGTCTCCGTAGTCTGAGTGAGCTCCAAGAACTCCTTAGCAATCCTCTCCATCTCCACTGGAGGCACATACTCGGCACGAAATCGTACCACGAACTCCTCCCAGGTCAAAGTAGTGCGCTCAGCAAACGTCAAGGCAGTAGCACACCAGTCTTTCGCTCCATCTCGTAACATGTTCACCGCGAAACGAACCTTCAAATTCTCAGGACAACCACTAGTAAGGAACGCGCACTCCATATCCGAGATCCAGCGCATACTGACGATCGGGTTTGAGTCTCCCTTGAAATCAGGAGGAGAACAAGCAGAGAGATCCCGATACTGAAACTCTCGCGCTCGGGGCTGCCCACCAGCAGGGGGTGGAATCGCCGCGATGCGCTCTTCCATCATCACTACTACCTCGTTACGAATGGCGGTAATAATCTTGGGGATCGCCTCCCCAATAGCATGAGTCACCTCAGCCGCAATCATCTCACGAATCTGCTCGGCAGTAACCCCAGTACCAGCATATGATTCAGCATTGTTGTTCCTCCTTGTGATGGCCATTCTGGGTAATTAATACAACGAGCTATTAGCACACACTAAATCCTACTAACTACGCTCACGCTCAACTCCTCGGATTCTCCGTGACCTTCCCCGACTCGAGCACGGATCCTGTGCTTCAGATAGTAGGAGCTCTACTACTACATTCCACACCTATCCTTACTCGTTTCGAGTCCCATCCCGAAGTGCCCAAGTAGTTCCTTGCCGACAGTTTAACCCTTATGCCCGTACCAGCATATGTCAACACTCTTCCTAGTTCACTAGGAAATTCACCCCATCCCACTACCCTTGCTATGACGAAATCTCCACTAGTCATGACGAGTCGCCTCGCGAATGCACAGTTGCATACAGTGTGAAATCAGATAGACATTCGAATAAAAGATTCTATCCTACAACGGTTGGACTCAAACAAGAGCTGCGCAATAGAACTAAATCCAACATTCTAAGGCTATTTGGTTCCTACTGCATACAACTTATAAGGCATTCACTTAACAACCTATCAAGACTAGCATAAATTTCTACTATCAAGCAACAACATGCAGTACAGTGTAATCAGCACCAGGCAATCTAGCATACATACTCCTATGCTCTAGAAAGCAATAAATTACACTAAGTACTCTACCTTTTCCCTTGGCATCGGCTGACTGTACACACTGCGCCTTCGGTCACCGTTTCTCAAACGTACTTTCCCTTTCTTTTATTTTCTCAAAAATTTTTGAAAGGAAAGAAAATCCCGAGCCGCAAACTTAAGTTCAAACACACCGAAATGTATTTGATTCGCTCAAGCTGTGCTCTGATACCAAGTTGTAACGTCCCAAAAATTACAATAAATTTAAACTTTTTAAAAATAACATTTTATTTAAAATAAACCATAAGTATTTAAATCCAATCAAACGTTTATCCAAATCTCGTTAAGTTAAATAACCGAATCAATTAACACAGCGGAAAATGTAAATAGCATAAACTTAATGTCTCAAGGTAAACTGATAAAAGACCCCACGACGCGCCAGTGTGTACCGTCAAGCCTTGCTGCCACTCGTACCTGAAACAGTAAATTTGCAGGGAAAGGGTAAGCACGAAGGTTAGTGAATTCAAACACATGCATATGATATCAATTATATCGACACCACCCCTACCAGCAGATAGATATAACAACCAATACACGCAGTTTAGTAATACAAGCAAACTCATGCAATAATCCCTATGCATACATCATTCAGTCTCCCCGAACTCATACCACACTCGTGTAAACATCCCTCGGTCTCCCCGAGTTCATACCACACTCGCGTAAACATTCTTCGGTCTCCCTGAGTTCATACCACACTTGAGTACGTATTCCTCGGTCTCCCCGAGTCCTCGGTCTCCCCAAGATTTATAAGACACCCAATATCTCATACTAGACACTAACTCGGCCTAGTTTAACACACAAACAAAACAGTTAACACACACGAACTATAGTAGCGCGCATACAACCTCTATCCTACACAGTGAGAGAACTTACCTCGAAAAGCAGTGCAGAACTCCGCGAACGGAAACAAGAATCCGCCAACTCCAACTCACTTCTTTCCGCCTAATGAAGTGTTATAAAGTGTCAAAGTGAAGTCCCAACCCGAAAATACAACTACAAGCCTAAACGTGCCTTTTCCAGCTTTTGGTCCAGATTTGCAGGTCTGTTCGTGACCTGTTTGACCCCCCTTAAACCCATCAAACCAGAAATATAATTCCATGGTCTGAAGGTTCTATGTCTTCGGTTTCCATTGACATATTGCACGCATTCATACGAGGTCCCTACTATTTTATATGAATTTCCTAAGACAGACTATCCAAACTGTGAGTTTAGGACCAGTCTGTACAAATTGCTAATTTGACCCTAGCTAGAGGCTTAATTGATTTTTCTATAAAACATATGAAACCTACTCAACATAATTTGTAAGATTTTGGCACTGTTTTCACCTCAATCCGAGCTTCCTAGAATAAACTACGAAATTTACAAGTTAGGGACAGATTGGACATTTTTCACATAAAATCATAACATGGGTTAAACCTCCATTAAGCTATGACTTAATACAATCAGACCTGCAAGTCATACTTTGGCTTAGGGTTTTAGGCTACTAAACGCACAACACCACCCACTGCCACCCCAAGCAGTGGCGGTCAGCGGCGACGTGGAGGCGGCAGCCGCCGGTGATGGTGATGGTTCGCAACAACCCGACGAAGACAATCGGATAACTCGACCACCATATCTCTGCCACACACACACACACACACGCGTACCTTATCCGCCGTAACCCACCATCACAGCCGCCGACTGGTGGTGCACGGCGGCGCATGCCGGCGGCAGCCATGGCTGCGGCGCCGGTGGCGGTTTCGCGGTGGTTACCGACAATGAAAAAGAAAACAATGAACGGGAGGGGCTTACCTCTTGACGACAACCCAACAGCACCCCGATGGAAATCCCGATCTCCGGCTTTCTCTCTCACTCTCTCGCTCTCTCGCTGATCTCTTCTCTCGCCGGCAGAACCCAACGGCGGCGGCGGCGGTTTGCGGGTGGTCCAACGATGGCAGCAAGGGGAATGGAAGGGTGGTTTGGCGATGGAGGCAAGGAGAATAGCGAATAGGGTTTATGTGGCTGCGATGTGTGTGTGTGTCGTGAAATAAGAACGAGAAAAATAAAAGCGAGGGGGTCGGTTTCCTTCATGGGCCGACCCCATGCACACCACTTGCCAAACTTTCCCTTTAGCCCCTAGGTTTTGAAGTAGTTTCAAATCCACCCCTAAAGTTTAGATTTAACAAATGAACCAACTAACACCAAAACTAATTCACTTTTGGTCTTTCCCGTCAATCCCGTTAATAAACATTTATTTAAAGAAAACATTAAACAAAAATAAAAATATCCAAACCGGGACACGGGCTTTACAACTCTCCCCCGCTTGAATTAGACTTCGTCCTCGAAGTCTTTATCCGCGAACAACTCTGGATAGTTCTTCCGCATCTCAATCTCGGGTTCCCAAGTCCACTCGGAACCCTTTCGGTGCTTCCACTGGACCTCCACCAAGACAATTACCTTGTTACGCGAGGCCCTAGTCTTCCTGTCAATAATGGCAATCGGCTCCTCTACGTAATTAAGCCGCTCGTCAATCTGAATATCCTCAAGAGGGATCACCGCAGACTCATCCACCACACACTTCCGCAACTGAGACACGTGGAAGGTGTTGTGGATCAAACTCAGCTCGTCCAGTAACTCTAAGCGATAAGCTACCTTTCCCACTCGAGCATTGACCTTGTAAGGTCCAAAGTAACGGGGCCCCAACTTTCCCCGTTTACGAAACCGGATCACCCCTTTCCATGGTGAAACCTTCAACAAAACGTAATCTCCCACCTAAAACTCTAAGTCTGATCGTCTCCTGTCGGCGTAACTCCTATGCCGACTCTGTGCAGTAGCTAAACGGTCCCGCACCATTTGTATCATCTCAGTCGTCTTCAGCACAATATCAGTGTTCCCTAATACTCGCTGACCGACCTCGCCCCAGTAAATGGGCGTCTTGCACTTCCCACCATACAACATCTCGTGAGGCGGCCTGCCAATACTGGAATGGAAGCTGTTGTTGTAGGAAAACTCCGTACTTCAGTGGGAGTCTTCAACACCTCACACCGCATCACTGCTGAGATCTTGGTCGGATCGACCATAATACTCCTCTGGTTCACGACATGTCCTAGGAATTGGACCTCTCGTAACTAGAATTCACGCTTGGATAACTTGGCATAAAGCTTCTCCCGCCTCAAGATCTCCAAAACTTCTCGCAAATGCGTCTCGTGCTCTTCCTTCGACTTCGAATACACAAAAATATCGTCGATGAACACAATCACCGACCGATCCAACATCGAGCAACTCACCCAGTTCATAAGGTCCATGAACGCTGCTGGTGCATTGATGAGCCCGAAAGGCATCACCACAAACTCGAATGGCCATAACGCATACGAAATGCCGTCTTCTCCGTATCCTCACTTCTCACCCGCAACTGATGATACCCCGATCTCAAATCAATCTTAGAGAACCACGAGGCTCCCTATAGCGGGTCGAGCAAGTCATCGATCCTTGGCAGAGGATAACGGTTCTTCACCGTAAGCTTATTCAACTCACGGTAGTCTATACACATCCGTTGGAACCCGTCCTTCTTCTTCACAAATAGAATCGGGACTCCCCACGGTGAACAACTCGGCTTGATGAACTCCTTCTCGAGAAGTTCCTGCAACTGGGTGTACAACTTCTTCATTTCCGGTGGAGCCCGGTGATAAGGTGCCTTGGCCACCGGAGCAGCACCCGGAATCAAGTCAATGCGGAACTCTACCTGTCGCTTGGGAGGTATCCCCGGTAAATCGTCGGGAAATACATCGGCAAACTCCCGTACAACTGGCACCTCCTCCGCAGTCTTCTTCTCTCCTCCGTCGCGCGTGTCTATCACGTACGCTAAATACCCCTGACCACTGTGCTGTATGTACCTCCGAGCCCTCGCAGCCGAACATATTGCTGAGGTCCGCCCGGGCGAGTCGCCCCGAACTGGCAGTTCTCCCCCGCTTGGGGTTCGAACTCGTACTTGTTTGCGACGACAAACAATCTCTGCATCGAACGCATCTATCCAATCCATGCCCACAATCATACACAACTCACGTATAGCGATCAGAATCAAATCAATAGGGAATCTCACACCAAAGATTTCCAAAGTACAACCACGATACACGTCAGCAACCGTCAAGGTCCTATCATCAGCAACCTTGACTATAAGTGGACAGCCTAATCGTCCTACACTACGGCCCAAACGCTCACTAAAAGTGTGAGACACGAAAGAATGAGTAGCCCCGCTATCAAACATCACCACAGCAGGCACTGAGTTAACTAAGAACATACTTGATCATACAGTTTAAGCAAAATGTAACCACATATAAAATCAGTAACCAAAAAATTCAAGTGATGAAATATACCTGTCACCCCTTTAGGCGTAGCCTGTGCCTCATTCGCCTTCAGTTGATGAACTCTACCTTGGGCCGTCTCGGTCCGTGCCTGACCCATACGACCATCCGTAATACGCAAAGGAGCAGCCGCAGGAGCTCCTTGTGCCCCACCCCCATCGACAATCCTCGGATTCGGGCAATTGGCCTTCACGTGTCCTGTCTGTTTGCAGTTAAAACAGACCATCAGTGATACCCTGCAGTCACGACCGTAGTGTCCCACCTGGCCACACTTGAAACATTTGTCATCTCTCCTTCCGTTACTATCTCTGGGCTTAAACTCACTGCTTCTTTGACTCGAGCGCGAGTCCAAAAACCTCGTTTTCGCTGGAACAGCCGAAATTGGTGCCACGGTCTGCACCGCCTTCCTCTTCCTGGCCTGCGTCTCCAGCTCAAGTTCCCGTCTCCCGGCAGCCTCCATCATCGCAGCAAGCGAAGCATACTGCGCAGTACTCACGAACTCCCTGATCTCGGTACGTAACATATCCTTGTACCGCGCCATCTTCATGTCCTCAGAAGCAGCATACTGGGGACAGAATAGTGCCATCTCCGTGAACTTCCGGTTCATCTCCTTCACAGTCTCCGTAGTCTGAGTGAGCTCCAAGAACTCCTTAGCAATCCTCTCCATCTCCACTGGAGGCACATACTCGGCACGAAATCGTACCACGAACTCCTCCCAGGTCAAAGTAGTGCGCTCAGCAAACGTCAAGGCAGTAGCACACCAGTCTTTCGCTCCATCTCGAAACAGGTTCACCGTGAAATGAACCTTCAAATTCTCAGGACAACCACTAGTAAGGAACGCGCACTCCATATCCGAGATCCAGCGCATATTGACGATCGGGTTCGAGTCTCCCTTGAACTCAGGAGGAGAACAAGCAGGGAGATACCGATACTGAAACTCTCGCGCTCGGGGCTGCCCACCAGCAGGGGGTGGAATCGCCGCGATGCGCTCTTCCATCATCACTACTACCTCGTTACGAATGGCGGTAATAATCTCGGGGAACGCCTCCCCAACAGCATGAGTCACCTCAGCCGCAATCATCTCACGAATCTGCTCGGCAGTAACCCCAGTCCCAGCATCTGATTCAGCATTGTTGTTCCTCCTTGTGATGGCCATTCTGGGTAATTAATACAACGAGCTATTAGCACACACTAAATCCTGCTAACTACGCTCACGCTCAACTCCTCGGATTCTTCGTGACTTTCCCCGACTCGAGCACGGATCCTGTTCTTCAGATAGTAGGAGCTCTACTACTACCTTCCACACCTATCCTTACTCGTTTCGAGTCCCATACCGAAGTGCCCAAGTAGTTCCTTGCCGACAGTTTAACCCATATGCCCGTACCGGCATATGTCAACACTCTTCCTAGTTCACTAGGAAATTCACCCCATCCCACTACCCTTGCTATGACGAAATCTCCACTAGTCATGACGAGTCGCCTCGCGAATGCACAGTTGCATACAGTGTGAAATCAGATAGACATTCGAATAAAAGATTATATCCTACAACGGTTGGACTCAAACAAGAGCTGCGCAATAGAACTAAATCCAACATTCTAAGGCTATTTGGTTCCTACTGCATACAACTTATAAGGCATTCACTTAACAACCTATCAAGACTAGCATAAATTTCTACTAGCAAGCAACAACATGCATTACAGTGTAATCAGCACCAGACAATCTAGCATACATACTCCTATGCTCTAGAAAGCAATAAATTACACTAAGTACTCTACATTTTCCCTTGGCATCGGCTGACTGTACACACTGCGCCTTCGGTCACCGTTTCTCAAACGTACTTTCCCTTTCTTTTATTTTCTCAAAAATTTTTGAAAGGAAAGAAAATCCCGAGCCGCAAACTTAAGTTCAAACACACCGAAATGTATTTGATTCGCTCAAGCTGTGCTCTGATACTAAGTTGTAACGTCCCAAAAATTACAATAAATTTAAACTTTTTAAAAATAACATTTTATTTAAAATAAACCATAAGTATTTAAATCCAATCAAACGTTTATCCAAATCTCGTTAAGTTAAATAACCGAATCAATTAACACAACCGAAAATGTAAATAGCATAAACTTAATGTCTCAAGGTAAACTGATAAAAGACCCCACGACGCGCCAGTGTGTACCGTCAAGCCTTGCTGCCACTCGTACCTGAAACAGTAAATTTGCGGGGAAAGGGTAAGCACGAAGCTTAGTGAATTCAAACACATGCATATGATATCAATTATATCGACACCACCCCTACCAGCAGATAGATATAACAACCAATACCCGCAGTTTAGTAATACAAGCAAACTCATGCAATAATCCCTATGCATACATCATTCGGTCTCCCCGAACTCATACCACACTCGTGTAAACATCCCTCGGTCTCCCCGAGTTCATACCACACTCGCGTAAACATTCCTCGGTCTCCCCGAGTTCATACCACACTTGAGTACGTATTCCTCGGTCTCCCCGAGTCCTCGGTCTCCCCAAGATTTATACGACACCCAAGATCTCATACTAGACACTAACTCGGCCTAGTTTAACACACAAACAAAACAGTTAACACAGACGAACTATAGTAGCGCGCATACAACCTCTATCCTACACAGTGAGAGAACTCACCTCGAAAAGCAGTGCAGAATTCCGCGAACGGTAACAAGAATCCGCCAACTCCAACTCACTTCTTTCCGCTTAATGAAGTGTTATAAAGTGTCAAAGTGAAGTCCCAACCCGAAAATACAACTACAAGCCTAAACGTGCATTTTCCAGCTTTTGGTCCAGATTTGCAGGTCTGTTCGTGACCTGTTTGACCCCCCTTAAACCCATCAAACTAGAAATATAATTCCATGGTCTGATGGTTCTATGTGTTAGGTTTCCAGGGACATATCGCACGCATTCATACGAGGTCCCTACTATTTTATATGAATTTCCTAAGACAGACTATCCAAACTGTGAGTTTAGGACCAGTCTGTACAAATTGCTAATTTGACCCTAGCTAGAGGCTTAATTGATTTTCTGTAAAACATATGAAACCTACTCAACACAATTTGTGAGATTTTGGCACTGGGTTCACCTAAATCCGAGCTTCCTAGAATAAACTACGGATTTTACAAGTTAGGGACAGATTGGACATTTTTCACATAAAATCATAACATGGGTTAAACCTCCATTAAGCTATGACTTAATACAATCAGACCTGCAAGTCATACTTTGGATTAGGGTTTTAGGCTACTAAACGTACAACACCACCCACTGCCACCCCAAGCAGTGGCGGTCAGCGGCGACGTGGAGGCGGCAGCCGCCGGTGATGGTGATGGTTCGCTAAAACCCGGCGAAGACAATCGGATAACTCGACCACCCTATCTCCGCCACACACACACACACACACGCGTACCTTATCAGCCGTAACCCACCATCACAGCCGCCGACTGGTGGTGCACGGCGGCGCGTGCCGGCGGCAGCCATGGCTGCGGCGCCGGTGGCGGTTTCGCGGTGGTTACCGACAATGAAAAAGAAAACAATGAACGGGAGGGGCTTACCTCTTGACGACTATCCAACAGCACCCCGACGGAAATCCCGATCTCCGGCTTTCTCTCTCACTCTCTCGCTCTCTCGCTGATCTCTTCTCTCGCCGGCAGAACCCAACGGCGGCGGCGACGGTTTGCAGGTGGTCCGACGATGGCAGCAAGGGGAATGGAAGGGTGGTTTGGCGATGGAGGCAAGGTGAATAGCGAATAGGGTTTATGTGTCTGCGATGTGTGTGTGTCGTGAAACAGGAACGAGAAAAATAAAAGGGAGGGGGTCGGTTTCCTTCATGGGCCGACCCCATGCACACCACTTGCCAAACTTTCCCTTTAGCCCCAAGGTTTTGAAGTAGTTTCAAATCCACCCCTAAAGTTTAGATTTAACAAATGAACCAACTAACACCAAAACTAATTCACTTTTGGTCTTTCCCGTCAACCCCGTTAATAAACATTTATTTAAAGAAAACATTAAACAAAAATAAAAATATCTAAACCGGGACACGGGCTTTACAGCTACTTCTGTGGTTGGTCCCTCCGATGTCAAAAATCAGAGTGAACTCAATCCTGAAGCTCCAGTCTTCTCTCCATCCTCTGAAGGTGTGAGGACTTCATTTGAAGAAGATTTACAAAGAGTTCTGGAAGAAAACTCCATTTCGGATGCCTTAAAACCTAAGCTCGGAAAATTCAAAACCTGTACTATCAAAGACTTGAACTTCTTTGACTCCTCAAGAACAAACTTATGTCATAAACCCACAGAGACTCTCACCTCTGACAGAGCCACCCGAGACTTCTTAGACTCTGATTCTGACTATGACTCTAAGGTGGATGAGCATATGCACAAACCAAAACAGGCATTTGTTGGATATGGAATTTTGAACAATGTCATACATGTTTGTGAAATCCCAAATCTAGCAATATGTGAAGAACAAATGTAGAGAGAATTTAGAAGGCAAACTTGTCATCCATATATTGATCTCTAAAGTACAAATGACAAAATGCTCAAGAAGTTCCTAAAGGGATCTAGATTTCTTTCTAACTAAGAACTAGACATGCCTATTTATACCCATAACATACAAGGTATAAAGGCACTAGCAACTAATACAGTACATTGACTTTACAGTAAATCTTGAATACAATAATGCTCTAACAATCTCCCCCTTTGGATTCAAGATTTAAAAAAATATGACAGCAGTCTGCAGCTCTTTGTAAAGTCAATCTTCTCCAACATACACTTTGTCAAACCATCTTCAAGTCTTGTATATGAAAAACAGATGTTTATATAAAACCATCAATTCGGAACAAGAGGAATCAGAAACTATTAGAGTTTGGATCAGAAAGATGTGAAACCATCCACATTTTTGAACTTTTAGGTGTAAGCGCATTCCGAGAACAACTCAGAACTAAGATAACCAAATTCAGCAACATTTGGACTTCACATGATCCTTCTCCCCCTGATCTTCAGTCTTTGTTCACGAATCTTTGACTTGAAAGTTCTTTGACATGAAATATCTTTGACTTGAAAGCTCTTTGACATGAAATTGAATTAAACATTTCTCCCCCTTTTTCGATGAAAGTGAGCATCATTATCATCGAAAACCTTCTTCAATTTCAGTCGTGTCTCTTAGTATTACTAACAATCTCCTCCTTAGTGGATAACCTTGCTCCCCCTCAAAATAAGAATTCTGGAGCAATTTGTTTTCTCCCCCTGAAAGTATGCATATATTTCAATAACGCACAGTATTTGAAATTGTAGCAAAAACACATTGCACAAGGAAAGTAAAATTCATTGAATTTTATTTTATAACTACTAACTTTTGATCATTTGAAAGCTTTACAAAAGAAATTCAGCTTAATGAAATTTAACAGATTTTTCAATCAAATGAAATCATAAATGTGTTTGGAATCAAATACAAGTCATTGTATATCAAGTTAAAAATGTTCAGTTTCAACCCCTTTATTAAATCTATTTGGTGTGCTAGCATGCGAAATATGATTAGCATCAAGCGTATGCAATTCTAAAACATATAAGAATACTTTGCTCTACTCACACTATTTGTCCAAAATCAGAATTTCATAAATTTACGGGTTTATCGCGACTTTGTATTTTCCCCAAGTTTCAAGAGATGTGTGCTCATTGGCATCTATTGATTTTGTGCACATTGACATCTTTTGATTTTGTGCTCATTGGCATCTTTTGATTCTGTGCTCATTGGCATCCTTTGATTTTGTGCTCATTGGCATCTTTTGATCAAAAAGTTTAGTAAGAATAAGATACACCGTTAAACATGACTTTCAATCTGGTTCTATAGTGAATTGGGGTTTTCTAACAAAGTTTCAAAGAAATGATCAAATCTGATGATTTTGTGCAGAATTTGATGATAATCCAAGAGTTAATGTTGTTCATATTTCAATTCCGAGTTCAGTGATGCCAAGAATTGATCCAAGAAATCAAAAATCAAAGTCTGAATAAAAAGTGATCAGATGAATAGTAAAGCATGCATGGTTCGAATTCTGTATGAACAGTGTAAAAATTCTTCAATTTGGATCTTGATCTGCTTGAATCTCCTGTTTATCTCTGATACCAAATGTGAAATCCCAAATCTAGCAATATGTGAAGAACAAATGTAGAGAGAATTTAGAAGGCAAACTTGTCATCCATATATTGATCTCTAAAGTACAAATGACAAAATGCTCAAGAAGTTCCTAAAGGGATCTAGAAGTAAATCTTGAATACAATAATGCTCTAACAATGTTTCTAAAAACCAATCCAGAATCCCACTGTGCCCTGATTTTAAAAATATGGGTGTCAGAATCCTGTCTTCTGAAGAGTTGGAAGAAAAAAGAAAAGAGAAAGCCAAGTGTTAGGGTCAATTTATGTTGAATAGAAGTTCAAGGGGCTGTTTGTAATTCTTTATTTTGAGCCTAGTTAGTGAATGGGCCGTGGGCTTGTTAACCACGGGCCCGCCATATATAATGTTTTGTTTTAGCCTTTGTTTAGGCTAGTTGTTCATTTTGCTTTCCTAAACTCATTGTAAACTCTCTCAATATTGAAAGCTAATTGGACGACCAGTTGAAATCATAACCTACTGTTATTATCTGTTGATTTCATATTGTTCGTTGCACGGATCTTGAACTATCAATTGGTATCAGAGAAGACGGACAAATCGATTCAAGGTGTCTATTCGATTTCTGGTAAGTTTTTCATTCATACGGCTGTGTTCTTAGTTGACAATTCACTTTTTGATTCTGTTGAAATTGATCGTTTTCGTTTATTGGAATCTGTTAGTATTATTCTTATTAGTGATTCTGCACGTTTTCGAAACCTAATTCGATCATCTGAGTGCGTTTTAAGCAAATTAAAGTTCAAAAGTTTTGGTTGTGTTCTTGAGAAAAATCGAAATTTTAACCATCAAAACTTGTTGTTTTTGCTTCAAAATCGATTTGGGTAGTGCTATTTTTGTGTTTGGTCGAGTTCCTAATCTTTCAGGAACGATTTTGAGCAACCCTAGTCGATTCCCAATCGATTTGAAAATTCCAGCCGCTGTTTCCGGACACACCAGCCGCTGTTTTCGGACAACTCTCAGCTTTCCGGAAGTTCGCTTATTCTTTCCGGACACGGCTCATCTTTTCGGGTAAGTTCTCTATATTCCAATCTTTCCGGATACAATTGTTCCGGAAACCCAAAGTTTCCGGTAAAATATTTTATCCGGACAACTCAACGTTTTCGGTAACCTATTTTATCCGGACAACTTGAAGTTTCCGGTCAAATTGACTCTTTCCGGAAACCTTTCATCCGGTAAGTACCTCATCCGGAAAGTATATCTTCCGGTAACCCTTTGTTATCCGGAAACTATAGTTTGTCCGGACACTTCTGTGTTATCCGGACACTTCTGTGTTTTATTTGTTTTTCATTCAATCTGATCCGGACACTTCCAGATCAGACATCACATCCGAATTCCGATCCGGTAAGTTCAGTTCTATTGAATTCTTACCTGTTTCAAGTTCAAATCAGTCGTAGAACCTGCGTTAGGATACCACTCGTAGTGCCTTGCGTTAGGTTATCACTTTGAATCGAACACTTCGTCTGACGATCACTCCAGTACAACTAAAGATGTCTTCACGCGACGCTCTTGCAATCGGCACCGACTCCAAACCACCTTGCCTCTACCAAGGTGAGTACAGTCAATGGATGGACAGGTTCAAAATCTTCATTGAGTCGAAGGACAACTTCGAGTACATTTGGCGAGCCTTAGAAGATGGGCCAATTCCTACACCAATGAAGACCGTTCCACCAGCTCAAGAAGGTGGTGACACACTCACTGTGAAAAAGACTCTCACCGATATGACTGACGACGAAATAGGCATGCTTCAGGGAGAAAAGCATGCTAAGAGATACCTTGTTCAAGCTCTCCCCAACACGATCTATACTGCCATCGACAGTTACAAAGATACAGCTAAGGGCATGTTGGATCAGGTGGAAAAGATGATGCGTGGGAGCGAAGTCGGGAATCAGCTGAAGATTAATAGCTCAATAACCAAGTTTGATAGCTTTAAACAGCGCACCGGTGAATCCCTTTCCCAAACTTATGAAGGGTTTTGTCTTCTTCTCAACGAGCTCCACAAGAACAAGATTACTCGCTCCAACACTGAGAACGCTCTGAAGTTCCTCAATAACCTTCTGCCTGAGTGGAAAGTGTTTGCATCACACGTCAAGCATAACCATTTGATGGAGAAAGTTGACATCCACGAGCTGTATGAGACGCTTCTTCAAGATGAAGATGAGGTGATGGAAATACTCAAAGCAAAGAAGGTCGCATCCAAGCCAGTTGCTGATCCTCTACAACTCATGTCTTCCAAACGAGGAAAATCTTCTGGCCGACACTCCAAACGTACTAAAAAGCAAAGTGAATCTAAGTCAGAACCTAAGGAAAAGGAAGACAGTGATTCAGATTCTGAAATAGCTGCCATCAAGAAAGCAATGGCCCTGCTCTCCAAATCCTTCCAACAGAAGTTCTACAAGCAACCGACGTCTAATAATCAGCGCTACTCTACTTCCTCCAACAAGCGCCATGATTATAAGGACAAGTATAAAGGTAAGAAGAAAGCCGATGAGCCCGATCAATCTGAAAAGAAGGAGAAAACAGAGAAAGATGATCGCAAGGAGAAAAGGAAAGACGAATCCGTGACTTGTTATAACTGCGGGAAGCTTGGTCACTTTGCGAAAGATTGCCGGAAGCATGTGGTAAAGAATTCTCATTATTACAAGGCTAAGCTCGCACTGATACAACAGAAAGAGGCAGGAACAACTCTGTTTGTGGAAGACGACTACTGGTTGGGTCGTTCTGATGATGAAAGCAAGTTTGATGGTGCTGATGCTTTCATGGGATATCACTCTCCTGCCGATGAAGAAAAGGCAAGTCAGGTATGTGATTCTAACAAACAAGACTTCTTGAATCAAATGCAATCACTTGCTGAATGGGTAAATTCCGTTCAAGCCACCTTCGATGAACAACTGCTTGAGATTAGATCACTATCAGAAAAGCTAGATGTTCAAAAGAGAATAACTGAGAAATATAAGTCTGAAAATGCTATTTTAAAAGAAAAATGCAAAAATCTTTCAATAGCACCTAAGGACTTAAGGGCCAAATTATCTGAACTTCAGTCTCAGCTTGATCAGTGCATGAATGAGAAAGCAGAAATTGTTTATCAATGTTCTGCTCTTCAAGTTCAGCACAAGGAATTTGTTGCCAAAATTCTTGATCTTGAAACCAAACTTCATAAAAGAGGTCAAACTGATCAGACCATACATATGAATAAACCAAAGGAGTTCACTTATTTTAACAGACTAGGGAATCGGATACGATAACCCACACTACTTAAAAAAAGGTATCTCCAAACGACCTACTCTGTATGATTTTGGTTGTCTTGGAATAGCCAAAGAGTATCCGGAATATGCAATTAAATGGACTAGTCCTCTTAAACCTGAAAAGGAAGAGGAAACTGAGGAATACAAGCGCACACGCACATCCAAAATGCAACTTCCATTTTGTTATGGACCTTTAAATTATTCCTATCAGAAAAATAAGAAGTACCTCTCGAATGACTACTTCGATTGCTAAAAGGTTGTAACGCCCAAGGATTTCTCCAAGAAGGATGAGGTCCAAGCAACTGAAACCAAGACTGAGATGGATGAGTTCAAACTCTATGTTCCCCCTCTCATCTTGGAAGCAAAGATAGTCGAGTTGGAGGAGTCATTCGAGAAAGAAAGGTCCTATTTTCAAAAGGAAAAACAAGCACTAATCACGGAACTTGAGAATCAAAAATCTGTCAAAACCGAAGTTGTGTCTGATGAAGGACAGGAAATCCTTCGGTGTGAAATCACTAATCTCACATCAAAACTGGCCGCCTTGGCAACATATGCGATGAAAGAGCATACGAAAAATGGTCAACTCCAAAAGCAGATTGACCATCTCAAATCTGAAAAGCAGATTTCACCCAAACTTTCATCAAGGTCTTCTGATACGTCTTCGTGTAAAGCTTTCATTGGAAAAATCTTTTCTACACAAGACGGTCAAGATTCTCAAGACGAGAGTGTTTTAAGGAATTTGAACTCTGATTTTTTCCTAGCTTCCGTACCAAATTCCCCAAAGCACACTGACACTAAGTGTTTCTCGCCTTCCTCGACCAATCAAAGTCCTATAATTCCGGATGTCAATTTTTCTGAATACATGTACTCCGAAGGCAATTCTGATGAAGAGTTTGAGTCGTTCCCCTTCAACAAATCTCTTCCGAGTCATACTGATTTTTTGTCACCAGTAGTCAACCGACCGGTCAATTTTCTAAAGGGTGACTGTTCTAAAACAAAGGCCCCAGCTGTGATTAAGATTTCTAAATCTAAACCTGTTTATCAAACATAATCATAGCCGAGGCAAAAGACCGAGCGATTGCCTACCAAAAATACTGCTTCCTTAAAAGTCACTGACCGTGCTGTCCCTGTTGTTTCAGATAAAAACGGCCGCGCTAAACAAGAAAAACCAAATAGGCTAGCTAAGGAACCTGTCGAGGATGCAGCATCAAAGTCTTTCAATACTTTTTTTTTCCTAGGGTGAACAAAAACGATTGTGCTTTGAATCATAGGAATGATTTTGTTAAACGTGATGTTAATTTTCCAATTAAGCTTTATTCCATTCAGCAGTTGATTCAATTATCGCATGATTGTTTGTGTTGTTCTAAATGTGGTTGGAATGACTTTGATGACATAAATAATAATGATTGGTTTGGGTCATATCACATATATAACCATACACCCAAAAGCAAACCCCGTAAAACTAAAAAGAAACACCATAAACAATGGGGGTCCCAATCAGAGGTTTAACCGCAGCAGGAGAGAAAACCCATTCCAAAACAGGTTTCTCCTACAAAGGTTAAACCGACACCCAAGAGGCAACCTGCTAAAAACCAGTTCCTCCAAAAGGTGTAAAACCTACACCTAAAAGGCAAGTTCCTCCGAAGGGTGTCAAACCTAACCCTCCAGGACCCATGCAAATATGGGTACCTAAAGTCCGCTAAACTTGTTTTTGCAGGACGGTCATGTGTGGTACTTAGACTCTGGATGCTCCAAGCACATGACCAGAAGGAGGGAGCTTCTCACGAACTACAAGGAAGAATATGGTAGAGACGTGAGATTTGGGAACAACGACAAGGCGCCGATCGTGGGCTACGACGACATTGTCTAAGACAAATCACTATCAAGAAGGTATCACACGTCGTGGGATTAGGACACAATCTGTTCAGCATCGGCCAATTCTGCGACAAAGATCTCGAGGTTCGGTTCAAAACCAAAAGGTGTAGAATACTCAATGACGACGGAGTGGAGCTACTGGTTGGAAATCCCAAGACCAACCTCTAGACCATCGACCTCCCAACCCTGAAGCCCAATAACCCTGTCTGCCTGATGTCAAAGGCGAATTCCGAACAAGCATGGATTTGGCATCGACGTCTTTCGCACCTCAACTTCAAAAGTATCAACAAATTGGTGCTGGGCGGACACGTGAAAGGCATGCCCGGTCTTCAATTCGTGAAGGATCGACTCTGTGGGGGCATGTGAGATGAGAATGATGAAGCGAGCATCGCATCAGCCGAAGGCAGTTCCGAGCACGTCCCGGTCCCTCGAACTTATCCATATGGATTTGTGTGGCCCGATGCGTGTCCAGAGCATCAACAAGCGCAAATACGTCCTGGTGATGGTGGATGACTTCTCGTGCTATACATGGGTCAAGTTCCTTCGCTCAAAAGACGAAACTCCGGAGCTGATCATTAACCACTTGAAGTCCATCCAACTAAATCTTCAAAGTCCAATTCAGACTATCAGGACCGACAACAGGACGGAATTCAAAAATCAAACGGTGTGCGACTACTTGACTTATGTCGGTATCTCGCAAACCTTCTCGGCGGCACGCACTCCTCAGCAAAACGGAGTGGTGGAAAGGCGCAACCACACGCTGGTCGAAGCAGCTCGTACTATGCTTTCCCAATCCAAACTTCCGCTATTTCTCTGGGCCGAAGCGTGGTCTACTGCCTGTTATATGCAAACCCGCTCCATCATCAACAAGCGGTTCAACAAGACGCCATACGAGATCATCAACAAACGTATTCCGAACATCAAGTACTTCCATGCATTCGGATGCACATGCTACGTCTTGAACGACAAGGACGATCTCGGCAAATTCAGCACAAAGGCAGACGAAGGAGTTTTCATCGGATACTCCATGCAGGCTAAGGCTTATCGCGTTTACAACAAACGGACCAAAAACGTTATCGAAAGTGTAAACGTGACATTCGACGAAGCCGCGGATTTGGCTTCTGCACAAATCAGTTCAGAACCCGGTTTAACTGGCGTGCTAGCTTCTGAACTTCCACGTTCGGGATCCGCACAAACGACAGTAAATCCAAATCATGCATCTTCATCGAATGCTGATCTTTCTGATTTAGATTTATTGTTTAAATATTTTATGATGACATATTTAATGTATCTACCCCTAATGTCTCAACACAACCACGACTTGAAGCTGCTCGTATTGAGGATTCGGCGAATCTGTCCGGTCCGCCGCCCTCGACAAGCACGCCGTCCATCACTGTGGAGACATCTCAACCGTCATCATCGACTTCAACTGATACTATCGTCCCCCTAGAGGAACCAGTAACAAACCCGGAGATCGCTTCGCAAGATTCGTCATCTGCAACAATCACCGATCAACTTCTGAACTCCTCGGAACCAGAAGTTGCTCAACCGTCGACGAATCCTCCCCCGTATCCTCCGAGAAACCAACTGGCTACACTTGAAGCGGTTCAAGACCTTCCATCTGGTAACTATGTGGATCCGGACGCCTCTCATTCAACTTAACATCCGCTTCCACACACCACCAAATGGACGAAAGCTCATCCCCTACATCAAATCATCGGTGATCCCTCCACTCCTGTTCAAACGCGAGGCGCATCGGCCAATTTCTGCCTCTTCTCCGGCTTCTTGAGCAAGATCGAGCCGACTAACGTACGAGAAGCGCTCGAAGATCCGGACTGGATCATAGCCATGCAATAGGAACTCAACCAGTTTGAGGCCCTCAAGGTATGGTGACTGGTCACACGTCCAACCCACAAGACGGTGGTCGGCACCAAGTGGATCTTCAAGAACAAGAAGGATGAGGACGGAATCGTAGTACGCAACAAGGCGCGTCTCGTGGCTAAGGGATACCGACAACAAGAGGGGATCGACTATGATGAGACCTACGCTCTGGTGGCAAGAATCGAAGCTATACGTATATTCCTTGCATACGCCGCACACAAAAACTTCACGGTCTTCCAAATGGATGTGAAGACCGCATTCCTCTACGGCGATATCAAGGAAGAAGTGTACGTATCACAACCGGAAGGATTCGTGGACGATTCGAAGCCTAATCATGTCTACGTTCTAGACAAGGCGCTTTACGGTCTAAAGCAAGCTCCACGAGCCTGGTACAACACTCTGTCCGAGTTCTTGTTAAAATCAGAATTCACACGAGGTAAGATCGATTCCACTCTATTTATCAAGAATGAAAAGGGTCATATTGTTTTAGTACAAGTGTATGTCGATGACATAATTTTCGGTTCTACTAATCCTCAGTATGCAAAGAACTTTGCCAAACTTATGGGACAATTCTTTAAAATGAGTATGCTTTGTGAGATGAATTTCTTCCTTGGTCTTCAAGTTAAACAACCGTCGACCGGGATATTCATAAACCAGGCTAAGTACATTCGGGATATTCTTAGGAAATTCCAGATGGAACAGTCCTCACCAATGAAAACTCCCATGGCACCCGGTACAAAGCTTCACGCCGATCCTAACGGAAAGGATGTGAACACTAAACTGTATCGGGGAATGATCGGTTCTTTGATGTATTTAACTGCTAGTAGACCGGACATAATGTTTTCAACTTTTCTATGCGCCCGGTTTCAATCAAAACCAAAAGAGTCTCATTTAATTGCTGTAAAACGAATTTTTCGTTATTTGCATGGTACTGCTGATCTTGGCTTATGGTACCCGAAAGAGACAGGTTTTGAGTTATCCGCTTATTCTGATGCGGACCACGCGGGCAACATGATGGACCCGAAGAGCACATCGGGGCATGTGCAGTTCTTGGGCGACAGCTTGGTGAGTTGGGCATCCAAGAAGCAGCAATGCGTCTCTACATCGACTGTCGAGGCGGAGTACGTGGACGCCGCGAGCTGCTGTTCTCAAGTCATTTGGATGCGGACGCAACTAAAGGACTACGGCTTTACGTATGTCAAGGTACCCATTTACTGCGACTCGAAGAGCGCCATTGCCATATCCAGCAACCCAGTCCAACACACTAAGACCAAGCACATCGACGTTCGGTACCATTTCATTAAGGATCATGTTGAAAGAGGTACGGTCGAACTATACTTTGTAAATACTGAGCATCAGTTAGCAGACCTGTTTACAAAACCCTTGGACAAAAAACGTTTTAATACTCTGGTATCCAAGTTAGGTATGCTAAATCTGAAGACTTGATATGATTGTGTGCCCGTTACAAGTTCCATACATCTACGAGAAACTGTCTATTCATCATCCGTTGTTTACACTCCGGATGTTTGAGCACACACTTTCTCGCACTTGTATTCTACTTGTATCAGTTACACAGTTAGGTCGAGTCTCTGTATTTATTAGGTAGATTTCATTTGTTTCCTTTCTTTCTACGTGTGCTTCTTATCTTTTCATACCGTTGTCTCATTTATTTGCTTATATCTGTGCTTTCACAAGTGTTCATATGTTCAGGGGGAGCACAAACCGGTATCAGGTAAGTTTACTCTACTGTTGAGGGGCAGCGTCACACACAATTTTTTTAACTGATAACAAGTTTTTTTGTGTGTGTGGATACTCCCGTGTGCGTTACACACTACGCGCACATTCTGACGGGGAGCATATCACTTTTATGTTCCTCATTTGAGGGGGAGCGTCACAGTTTTTCTTTAAATGTCGAAAAGTTTTTTTTTGTGTCGGTCTCTCCATTGCACTATTGCACACTCTGAGGGGAGCAAAACCTTCCCTATGCTCAGTTTGAGGGGGAGTGCGGGTCCGTTCTTTCAAAATCCTAAGGGTTTAAGCCTTTTTGAACAGTGAGGGAAAATTCTTTTTAAATATCAAAGTGTCCGGACAAGTCTCCGGACACCCATCATTCCGGATAACTTTCCGGACCGGATGGGTATCCGGGTAGACCCATCCGGATTCTTGGGTCCCTATATAAGAAATCCGGAAACCCACTTCTCATTTATCCAGATTAATTTCAAAAACCCCAAAACCCATCTCACTTTCTGTCTCGTTCGGACAATCCTACCATCCACGAATCTCGATCAATTTTCGGTCCATAATCAGGTATGCTCTTCTCATCTCCAGCTAGATAGTTAGTAGTCCTGTTTCACACACTTATTCACACGAATCATCCACTGATTTGAACAAATCCGGGTTTCAGAACCCTTATTTCAAGTCGACCATTGTTCGACCCATTCCTGGATGTTTCTGACCGATTCAACAAATGTAGGATGCACCCACACTCCTATTCGTTCTGTTATGATCATTGGTTGTGTGTTTACATGAGTATTTGGGAGAAATCATACCATCCGTAGCCGTCCGGACACATTCTTTGTGTCCGGAAACCATCCAGTTGATGACGATTTGTCCGGTAACACTCAACATCCGGAAACCTAGTTGTCCGGAAACCTCAGGGTTTCCGGTAAGTTCAACTCCCGGATAGTTGAGGTGTTCAGAACCCTATATGTCCGGTAACCATTGTCAATCCGGACACCCTTTTGTCCGGAATACTCATTTTATCCGGATACTATATTCTCATCCGGAATCCTTTGACGTCCGGATACCTTTTGTCCGGACACCAATCTGTATCAGATTGAGCCACTTACTGCAAAGGTACGTGCCGACACTTGTTCATCCGTCTTGCATCCTAACTTTGCTTCTGTTTCAGATATTACATGGCGGATTAACAACAACATCAAAATCCTGAAGAGCAAATTCCTCCTCAAGAGGAATTCCTCGACGAAGCCGCGTATAATGCATTGGTCAACCCTGACCATGGCATTGAGCTAGAGGCAAACAACCATCATTTGGACACCACGGAGTTCCGATCACAACCTCAACACTGTGTGGTCGTCGACATATTACTTGGTCACCCTCTCCGTGAAGCCCTCACTGCCACAGCCGACGCCCTAGTGCTGTATGTCTATCAAGTGTGGCTCTCTGCCCAAGTCGTTACGGCAGGCAATTCACAGACCATCACGACGCGGATCGACAACCACCCCTTCACGCTAACACCTGAGTCCTTCCGGCATCTACTGTCACTACCCAAATCCACCGCCGGCGGCCATCAATGCTACGACCCCGCGGTTAATGACGCGACTCTATGTGCTCAAGTATGCGCACTCGGTTACAACCACGCTCTCGATCGACCTTCTGCATTCAACCGCATGTACCTGGCACCCATCTGGTATACGCTGTTCACCATACAGAACAGGTGTCTATCTTCCAGATGGAAAGGAATAGACCAGTCCACAGGCGACTTCCTTCGTCTATTCCATGCCGTATGCTACAACAGACACGTCGACTTCGCGATGATTATCTGGCGCAGTTGGTTTAAGCCATTCGGCAGATCGGAGGTACGAAACAAAAGAAATTTCTACCCTATCCTCGTTTCCTATCCTTGGCTGTACGACAACACATGGACGCGAATCCAGCAATACCGCGACGACTTAACCATCTGGTATGTCCTCCTTTCCACTTGCAATATATGGTGATTCGTAACCCGTCCAACGCCATAGCCATGCCCTTACTTGAAGCCCTACTGGCACACGCGGACCCCAATGCACCGAGTGTGGTAGAATATAGGAGAGAGCTAGCGGCTCCCATGGTCCAGCCAGCGCCGGAGGGACCTCTCCAGGGACATAGAACTGAGGGACGTGATGGTCCTAGGACGAGAGGTGGTAGAGTCCGGGCAGCTGGGGCTCCCGGACGGGGTGTGTTGAGAATACGTGGGAGGGGAACTGGAGCGGGCGGTGCATTGGAAACGCATCCCAGTACTAGCCAATCCCATCAAGCCGGTACATCATCTCGACCGATGCTCCATCATGACACCGAGCCTTATTTATCTGACCCTCCTTCACCAACCCGACATGTTGAAAACGTGGAATCTGACTCCACCGAGTCCGATACGACCCGTGCCATACGGATATCCTTAATACCTACTAGTATCGGACCAAACCCAGATTTTGCCGAAGGCATTCAATCTTCCTCACCTACAACCCCACTCACTCAGCCTATTACGGGAGATACAAGGAGAGAGGAAGGAGTATTAGGTGATGAGTTAGAACATGTGAGACGGAGGGAATTGAGGTTGAAAGCGAACCAAGAAAGATTAAGCCGTAAAGATAAAGAGGCTTCTGAGCGAATCCAGCCAAGTGTCATCCGGGTAGCCACATCTGCTATCCCGTCTCATCCGTTGGGACGGGGTATTGAAGAAGCCTCCGTGGACCCAGCGGTGCAATTGCACAACCTCCTCAGCCACTCACTCGTCTCTCAAAAGATGGGTGTTTCAACTTCTCACGGGGATGAAGCACAACTTCTACCTGTCTGTCAATCGTAGAGTACTGGTATTGAAACAAGAGACCAACAGCCCCCGATCTCGACTTCATTCAGTGCACCATTGAGTCTAGAGCCACTTGCATTATTACATTCTTCAGCTAGGACACAGGATGAGACTCACCAAATCGATGCTCTTCGTGACTCGATCGGAACTTCCGTAGTGTCTCTGCCTTTAAGCGGAACATGAGGATCGGAAGGAAATCCTACCACGGCTATCCCTGCACCAACCGTGAACGTAGGTGGCTCTGCATCTACGGTAGATGCCTCAACGGGTAATCTAAGTGATCTCGGAGTTACCTTACCCGACTTTGTGTCACAAGGGTCTCTGGACAACACCCTCAAGGCTGTCCGCGAGGCTATGGAGCAGCGCCTCACCACCGAGCTCGACAAGATTAAAAGCTTAATCAAAGGTAAAGAGAAGGTAGTCGATTCTGAAACTGCACCTACACCTCCACCGGCTCCCGTTCAGCCAAATTATTCGGTGGATACCTTGAAGACTATACTTCTGGCTCAACTGCTCCAGAACACCGAAACCGATGCCTCTACCGAAGCAGACCTGATCACCGTTCTGAAATCACAGGTCAATGCTCCTTCATCATCTGTTACATCACGATTGGACCAGCTTGACTCGACTCTTAAGGACTTTCAACGAGCGATCACAACGCTGTCCGACAGAGTCGCCTCACTTGAAGATACTTGCAAGAGTCAAGCTGGCAGACTCAAAAGTAGGCACCATGACCAGGATGATCCTGATCACCGTGAGGGGGAGAACAATAGACTACGTTTATCTGAGTCCGCCCTAATCATACCTGAAGCTACTGTGGTTCAACAGAAACCCTCAACTGCGGCAACTACAACCGAAGCTGCACCCGAAGACGAGTTGCCTTTAGCCGAGATGGTAATGGATATGGACATCTCCGATGACGAAGACCCGACGGTTGAAAAGCCTGAAGGAACAACTCAGCAATTGGTCAACTTTGAAACATCAGATGGATATACACTCAGTCTTATTGATCCAAACACACAGACCGACCCGGAGATCGAAGATGCATGGTATGAAAAATCCGCTAGTGCCATAAATCTCCAGGTAAATCTGGTCTTTCCAACTGATGAAGACGACAATGTAGACTACGATCAGTTTCTGCTTCAAAATTTGCATGGTACTCCCTTTCACTCAGCTCAAGCCGCCGAAACTTCTGCAAGACCCGAATCTACAACTGCGGATATTCCGACAGCTTCTGATCTTCCTCCTCCTCAACAACAACAAATCCGTTGGGAGAAGATCACAATATTCATTCCTCACCTGGAGGAATCCATGAAAAGGTTGTTCATTCACAAGCTACACACCATTGAGCCTACCTTTTGCCTTGGTATATACAGCTTGACCCGGAATACCAAAGCCAATACATAAATGCAATGAAGCGGTGTCTGCCAGTTAGCCTAGTCCGAACCAAGCACAAGATCACTGAAGTGCTCAACATCCAAACAGGTAGAATTTTGAAAGTTATGTTTCCCATCTTCACCGTCCGACGAGAAGACGGAAATGAATGGCGATTCTCTGAAGCCGACTTCCAGCACCTCCGACCGTTCGACTTCTATGCTATACTGAAAGACCTCCGAACTAGAACTATCCGACCGCTTCAAGTAACCAAAGCGCTCAAAGTTGTTCGTCGATTCCTTGTCCGTACCATCATGATGTCTTATCTCACAGACTTCCAAATGGCAATCGAGAACAGAGCGAAGAAGGTAAACATCAACGAACATAAAGGAAAGAGACTTCTGCGCTTCAGTCAGGTTGACAGATTCTGCGACGGCACGCTCTTCAAAGTTCAAGATGCTCTTCAAAAAATCATCTCTTTTGAATCTGAAAATCAAAGGCTCTCGTATGTTCCCAATCTGAATGAAACTACTGCTCGAAAAGCCTTAGAAGTGGTTGAAGAACGCATCGACTATCGACGTGCTATCCGAATGTTCGAGGTACACTTTGCGCTCCAAAAAAGATATGTCGCGAACTGGCGCCAACTCGAACTTCAATTCAAAAGGGGAGATTGTTAGGGTCAATTTATGTTGAATAAAAGTTCAAGGGGCTGTTTGTAGTTGTTTATTTTGAGCCTAGTTAGTGAACGGGCCGTGCGCTTGTTAACCACGGGCCCACCATATATAATGTTTTGTTTTAGCCTTTGTTTAGGCTAGTTGTTCATTTTGCTTTCCTAAACTCATTGTAAACTCTCTTAATATTGAAAGCTAATTGGATGACCAGTTGAAATCATAACCTACTGTTATTATCTATTGATTTCATATTGTTCGTTGCACGGATCTGGAACTATCACCAAGAATGCTTTTGTGAACCAAACCTCTGTGCCTTATGTCTATGAACCTATAAGGTTCACTCCAGAACAGAAAGGAAAATGGAAAGTTAATGACTCACCTATTTCTCATTCTGCAGTGAATCAAAGAGGAAAATGTTTTTGGTCCAAGGAATCGCATCCAGAGAGGAGTGCCAGTTTCTAATAACCAATCTGGATAGGAAGTTTGTAAAAACATCTGATTCTAGAAATTTTTATTCTTAGAAGGCATGTAATCCAAAGTTGATGAATAGAAACAACAATTTGCATCAATCATTCCCATGTTTTGTCAATTGCAATTGTTTTAAACTTCTGTTAAAGTTGCAAAATCATCTTAATGGTCCTCACTGCATTCTGAATTGGTCACCAGAAAGGACAAATCCTAAGACCAACTCTCAGAACAAGCAGAGAAAAGCCTCTGGCACACCATCAAAGATGGAAAGCCAGAAGGTAAATCAATAAACACCCCCAAACATAACAAGAAAGGACCCATTATGCAATGGGTACCTAAAAGAAACTAATATGTCTTGCAGAAGCAGCATGTGCAAATCTGGTACTTGGACTCAGAATGTTCAAGGCACATGACTGGCAATAAAGAGCTACTGACCTCATTCAAAGATAAAATAGGAGGTGCAGTAACTTTTAGAGGAGATGGACAAGGACAGATTAAAGGATATGGTGTTTTAACTAATGAAGGTGTTTCAGTTTCAAAAGTTGCTTATGTAGAAGGGTTAAATCATAATTTTCTTCGCACAAGTCAACTTTGTGATCATGGTTTTGATGTCAATTTTAAGAAAAAGTACCATTCTCTGTTAGTTTCAGAATCTGGTCAAAAGCTTCTCAAAGCTGATAGAAAAGACAATCTTTATAAAATGAATTTCAATCCAAACCAAAAATCTAATTCAGAGAGACTCTGTTTAATCTCTGTGAATAAGGAAGATGACTGGCTCTGGCACAAAAGATTTGCTCACTTAAATTTCTCAAATCTTGACAAGCTTGTAAAACTTAACTTAGTTAAAGGTCTGCATGCTCTTAAATTTGATAAAGACCATCTTTGTTCTGCCTGTGAATTAGGTAAGCAAAAGAGCTTCACACAGAACAAAGAGTGATCACAATTTCCCTAGACCTCTGCACATGCTTCATGTGGATCTCTGTGGTCCAATCTCTGTGCAAAGTCTATCTGGCAAAAAGTATATCCTTGTTCTTATTGATGAATATTCTAGATATACTTGGGTTGAGTTTATCAGAGCAAAATCTGATGTCCCAGAGATACTAATCAATCTGTTGAAAAGAATTCAGGTTCTGTTAAGTCTGAAGATCTAAAAGCTGAGAAGTGATAATGAGACTCAGTTCAAGAATGCCAAAATTGATTCCTACCTTATAGAGGATGGAATCTCCTAGAACTTCTCTGCTGCAAGAACTCCTCAACAAAATGGTGTTGTTGAGAGAAAGAACAGAACTCTGGTGGAAGCTGCCAGAACTATGTTAGCAGGATCTGATCTACCCATCAACTTTTAGGCAGAAGCAGTCTCAACAACATGTTTTACTCAAAATAGGGTTGTCATTGTGAAAAGATTCAAGAAGACTGCTTATGAACTCATCAACCATAGAAGACCAAATGTGAAATACTTGCATATTTTTGGTTGCAAGTGCTTCATCTTGAATGACAGAGTTCAATTGGGAAAGTTTGACAAAAAGACTGATGAAGGAAAATTCATTGGATATTCTCTAACCTCAAAAGCCTACAGAATCTACAACTTAAGAACAAAGGTCATTCAAGAAAGCATCAATGTATCCTTTGATGAAAGATCATCAAGTGTCTCTGAAAGCCAATCATCAGAGATGATACATACAACAGAAGAGCCTAGTACCTCCAAAACAAGAGAAGAAAATATCAATCTGATATTTAATGACTTATTTGATGATGAAGATTCCTCTGAAGTAATCAACATAGGCAATCAAGTTTAGAGCTCTGAAGGACAACATCAATCAGGGACATCTCTGTCAGGTCCTTCAAATACTTCACAATCTGCTTCTCTGTCCACATGACAAGTTCATAGAGAAGATGTGAGACTACAATCAGAGGAAAGAGAGCCTGAACAAGAACCATCATTACCCCTACTGAGCAATATTGGGAGAAATTCCATCTATGAAAGTTAACCTTCACAGAGCCCTGCTGGTACTTTACAGAGCAATGAAGCCAATCTTTAGAGTAGTGTGCCTCAGAGCCCTGGTGTCAACCCTCAAAGCTCTGGAGCTGACAACCATCTTTTTCCTTCAGAAGCACATACATTACCTCTTGTCCATG
Source organism: Saussurea involucrata (assembly GCA_033807775.1). NCBI lineage: Eukaryota > Viridiplantae > Streptophyta > Magnoliopsida > Asterales > Asteraceae > Saussurea > Saussurea involucrata. The sequence goes on along the minus strand of CM066321.1, from coordinate 235,936,890 downwards.
CTCCTATGACCAGATGGACAAAGGACCACCCCCATCATCAGATCATTGGTGCTGCTGAAGATGCTGTAAAGACTAGGTCGGCTACAACAAATGAAGCCTTTTTTGTGAGCATTTTAAGCATGATTGAGCCAAAGAAGATTACTGAAGCCCTGGAAGACCCAAACTGGATTGAAGCCATGCAAGAGGAGCTTCTAGAATTTGAGAGAAATAAAGTTTGGTGCTTGGTTCCACTTCTAAAAGACAAAGCAACTATTGGAACCAAGTGGGTTTTCGGGAATAAGAAAGATGATGATAGGATAATCATCAGAAACAAAGCAAGGTTGGTTGCAAAAGGATATTGCTAAGAAGAGGGCATTGATTATGATGAAACGTTTGCACCAGTGGCTAGGATAGAGGCAATCAGAATCTTCCTAGCCTATGTTGCTCACAAAGGATTCAAGGTCTATTAAATGGATGTAAAATCTGCCTTTCTGAATGGCAAACTACATGAAGAAGTATATGTCTAGCAACCTCCAGGTTTTGAAAGCTCAGAGTTTCCAAATCACGTGTACAAGCTAGATAAAGCTTTGTATGGCCTTAAACAAGCTCCCAGAGCCTGGTATGAAACTATGTCCAATTTTCTGTTGATCAACCACTTTGAAAAAGGTACTGTGGATACTACCTTATTCTTTAGGAGATATAAAAATGATATACTTCTGGTACAGATATATGTTGATGACATTATCTTTGGGTCTACTAACCAAAAGTACTGTGATAGGTTTTATGAGTTGATGAAGAGTGAATTTAAAATGAGCATTGTTAGGAAATTATATTGTATTCAAGATTTACTGTAAAGTCAATGTTCTGTAAAGTCAATGTCATGTATTTTAGCCTTTATGCCTTGTAACCTTGGAGGTATAAATAGGCTTAGTGAATGCTTGTTATATATGCTTTGTAACCTTTCATAATCTTTCCATCCATTGTACTTTTGAGACTTATGAATGATAGATGACTTTCTCTCTCTAGATTATGTTTTACATTGCTTATTCTCTCACTAGATTGGGAACTAACATTTGGTATCAGAGCTAAACAGATCGATCAGAAAGTTTTTCAGAGGTTTCATAGGTTTTCGCAAGATTCATAGTGGTTTTCGCATCTGTTGGTTAAGGAAAGACCAGAGTTTTCGCAACAGGCTTATAAGTGAAGTGTGGTTTTCGCATTTCATTGAATACGAGAAGTGTGGTTTTCGTATTGTTCTTCATACGGAATGTTAAGTTTTCGCATCTGAAGGTTGCGGAAAGTGAAGTTCTCGGTTTCAGTTCGTTGCGAAAAGTTGAAGTTTTCGCATCAGTGCGTTGCGTAAACTTTAGTTTTCGTATCAGCTTGTTGAGGAAAGTTCTAGTTTTCGCTTCTGTTGGTTGCGAGAAGTATGGTTTTCGCAACTAGTGTATTGTGAAAAATTTGTTTCCTTATTCTGTTGATTGCGTAAAGTTAGTTTTCGTAACAAGTCAGTTGCGAGAAGTTGGTTGCGAAAAGTGTCTGGAAGCTAGTTCATTGAAAAAAGGTTTTGAAGACTTAGTTGGTTGCGAAAAGTTTTAGATTCTAAGGAAATTTTAAAGTGGCCTACGAAAACTTTCTCTGGAAAAGTTTTCAAAGTGTAACTTTTTACACTGTATTGTCTGACCTTCTGACGATCATCATCTAGTGTTGAGTATTCAGCAATTATGTCGAGAGATAACAGTTCTTCTGCAAGAAGAGGAAAAACCATTATATCAAGGAGAGAATGTGCAATTATGTATATGCCGGAAATACTTGTTACCGAAGAAGAACGTGACAGATTGAAAGTTGAGAATTCAACTCTCATGAATCAAACAAAGAAACTTCAAGATAATTCAAGAGTCTTGGATTGTGAGAATGCTGAATTGAAGAAGAAGATTTCTGGTCTTGAAGGGGAAATACAAGATTTGAAAGGAGTTAGAGCTGAAAAGGATAAAGTTGCCAAAAATAAAAATATTTGTTTAGTAAAGAAAAATATTTGTTTAGTAAAGACTTTTGAAGCAGAATGAAATACTTTTAAAGAAAAATCATTTGAGTTTTCAAGAAAGATATTTGTCTTGGAAACTGAAAATGCTGATTTATAAAGAAAAATATCTGTTTTTGAGTCAAAATTTGCAAAAGAAAAGGAAGAGCTTCAAAAGATTTGTACTCAAAAGTTTTCAAATTTTTCTAGAAAATATCTTGAAGAAAAGAAAAAGATTGAGCCAAAATGTATAAAACTTTCCAAACAAGTCTCCGACTTTGAAAAAGTTTTATTTTTGAAAAAGAAAAGCTCGAAAAAGAAAGAGTTGAGTTTGATGTTGAACGAAAATCTTTTGAAACTAAAAGTGCTGAGCTTTCCGTAAAAATCTCTGATTTAGAAAATATTTTGGAGAATGAGAGAAAAGATTTTGCGGAAAAGAAATGTCTCTTTGAGAAAGAAAATAAAAATCTTAAAAAGAAAAATATGGAGATTTTCAAAGAGATAACCGATAAAGGAAAGTTTCTAGAAAAATATTTTGAGACTGAACGAAAATATTTTGAAGATGAGATTCTTAAGCATACAAGAAAGTTATCTGGTTTATCAACATATATTATGAAGGATCAAAAGATAAAATCTAATCTTCAAAAGAAATATGATCTAAAGATTAAGGAGAAAAATGTTTTAATCAATAAAACTAAAGAACTTGAAGACATCATCTTTAAAGTTGATGTTTCAAAACAAGTCAGTCCTGACTCGATTATTCAGACTCCATTTGTGAACTCAACTGATTATGAATGTTCGTTTAAAACGACTTCAAGTTCAATCTTTAAAGACATTTTTTCAAAACAATTTAATAGATCAAATGATTTCTCAAAAGATCAGATTCGTTCTTCTAATGTCTTCTATAATCCTCTGCTTGACAAATAAGATAATAATTCAAATGTGGATAAAGTTAATACTTCTTCCAAGCCTAAAGAGACTCAAGTCTTCAAAAGAGTAAAGATGGAATGGGGAGTGAAAGGCACACTCCTAAGAAAGATGTTTCGAAATCATCCATTCCTACTTCTAATCCAAAGAAGAACAATGCTCCAAAAGGTAAGTCTTTTGTTAAACCTAATCCTATTTACTCTGCAAATCATCTGATTAGGTTGGCACAAAAGCAAATTTGTTGTTCTTATTGCGAAACTAATGATTTTGTACATAAAGATTATATCTCTTATTGGTACGGTACTTATAGAATTTCTTCAAAAATAACTACACCTAACAAACCAGGACCCAAGTTTCGTTGGGTACCAAAATCTGCTTAATCTGTTTTGAAGGTTCATCATGTGTAGTGCTGATTGTACAATTTCTACCGCACACATGACTGGAAAACAGAAGAAAAGTTGTGCAGACTTTTGAAGAAAAGTATATGTACTTTTAAGGGGGAGTATAAGATTAGTGGTGTCTAAACACATCAGTTTAGAACCTGTGCGTACCAAAGATTATGGCTTCTAAACATCTCAGTTTAGAACCCGTTCTTCAACGACAATGACTTCTGAATAATTCAGCTCAGAACCCGTACTTCAATGATTTTGACTTCTGATCATATTAGATCAGGACTCGTTTTTCAACGACTATGACTTAGGAATTTATCTTCAATCCTCGTAATTCAGAACTCGTTTTCACGATTAAGGATATTTTGATCTAAGTCTTGTTATTCGTGCAGATTTTGTTCAAGATAAAGATCTTTTGCATATGTTAAGGGGGAGCTTATCTGATTCTAAATCATTATATCATGATATGAGGGGGAGCTCAAACATTTCTGAATGTAAGTATCTTCTGATCTTAATCTCGGATTGTTTGAAAGAAGAACGACTTTCAAGCATGAAAAACGTTTTTTTCTTAAATGTTCAAACCACTTCTCTATTCTCAAACAGATTTTATGAATTTAGAAGTGTGATTTTAAATGTTTTTCATGGAGATCTCGAATTATAACATCATTTCTGACCGTGTGTTTCCAAAGATTAATACTTGCGTATTATCTTTTCTATACTTTCAAGTATTCATACACACCGGTACAACTTCATATTGACTTTGTTATTACCATGTCTTAAACCGAAACAATTTTTCGATGGTAATACTCCCATTTGTTTTTCAATTTTGTTGATCATCTTATATTCATTTCAGCGTGAGAAATTAAACGTTTCATTCAAAGATTGTTTATATTTGTTCATATAAACAAATTTCAATTCTTTGATACCCTACCCAATTCATGAATATCTTTCATGATATCTGATCTGATTGATACATTGTCAGATTCTCAAACAAGTCTTTCAAATTCATTTCATTCTTTCAATATTTTTGTTTTGAGAAATCTTCAAAGTTCAAATGCTCAAATATTTCATGATATTATTGAGGAGTATACATTCTGATGACAATGTCATTCAAATGCTGAGATATATTTGTTCAAGTTAAATTGTTGAACAACACATCAATTTTTAGGACAAAATTTCATGGGATCAGTGTGAGATTGTTAAAACTTCTATGGATTCACGTTAACCAGTGTTTCCTACCCAAGACGTTATCCTTGAGTGATTTAGGGGTGAGGGGTCTACATCAAAGAGTGGGGGAGATAACTCATCCAGTTGAGTAATCTCATTGTGTTGAGCGGTAAAATGTAAATGAGAGTTTGGGTATTAGAAACGCCTTAATTGAATTTAGAATAGTGGCATTTTTTATGCAGATATGGAGTTTGATGAGAGGACTTGCATCCTTCGTTCGTTAAGAACTATTGACTATAAACGATAACAGTTACAGTCACTCAATTGATATGCTCGCCTTAGCGGATTAAAAACAGAAAGAGGGTGTGAGAACAGAGTTAAAAGAATAAGAGAACTCTGCACCAACCATTTTCTAAGCCGGGAAGCCACATTACTGATTGGTTCACATTCTTTGGTGACCATCAATGAAACAGGCAGTTAGCCCATGCCAACTCTTGCTTTAACCCCATCAGCTACTCATTTCTTTTTCAACAAAGAAATGTTTCATATTTTCTTGGGGACGCAATTCACTCGGAAGGTTTGGATATTGAAAAAGAAGGAAGTTTGCCCCACCTTCGCACTTCGATCATGCGCATTGAGTCCGTGAAAACTTGTTGCTGTCTCAACAGTCTACACACTTTGAGCCTGGAAAAGCATAAGTTGCTTTAATCATTTCTACACTTGCACGTACACACAAGGAATATGTTTTCTTGTCATAACGTTCATAGAAGTTCTTTTGTGTTTTTCGATGATTGAATGCAAACCCTGGGGGAGTGAACATCAAAAAACTTCTTTCCAAAGTACATCCGTTGTACTAAGTGGCTACGTGCTACTTACAGACATTTTAACTGATTCATCCGTTGTTTCAGGGTTACCACATTCTTTTTATCTGAATTTGAATAGATTCGGATAAAATTCTTTTGGAATTGACAACGATATCATATCAAAAGGAGGAGAATGTTAGTGGTGAACAAAGACCGTGCTGAATTGATAAGAGTTTTGATGATCATGATGCTCACAATCATCAAAAAGGGGGAGAAATAATATACAGAAGAAAAGGGAGATTTGTCAATGAAAGATTAAGAGGGAGAAATGATTTGTCAGAGTCAAGAAGATGTTCTGAGATGATTCGATAAAGTTCGTTGTTCAAAGACAATTCAAAGTCAAAGTGATGAAGATACAAAGTTCAAGAAATCAATCATCATTTAAAGTTTTCGCATCAAAGTTCAAGAAATAATTCAAAGTTTCCGCATTGCAAAGGATACGAAAAGTAATGTTTTCGCATTGTGAAGGTGGCGAAAAGTTAGTTTTCGAATGGCTAAGGACACGAAAAGCAGAGTTTCCGCACACAGAAGATTGCGAAAAGTTATGGTTTTCGCAGAGGCTATCTACGAAAAGTATGGTTTTCGCATGGTATTGATTGCGAGAAGTGGAGTTTTTGCATGGTTATGACTGCGAAAAGTTTCTTCACTTATCTAGTTGATTGCGAAAAGTTTTTGTGAATTCCAGTTGGTTGTGAAAAGTTTAAAGCTTCAAAGATTTTTAAGCTGCAAAGATCTGAATTTCATGTTCAAGACTTGATGATAGTTTGGTGAAGTTTTGTTCAAGAAGATTGACTTTACAAAGAGTAAGATGAAGATTATTCTATGTTTGAAGATGGTCAGAGCTTCAATGTTTAAAGCAGCCAGAATTAAAGGTTTTAACAGATCAAGAGCTGAAGACTGCTGCTATATTTTTGTTAAATCTTGAATCCAAAGGGGGAGAATGTTAGGACATTATATTGTATTCAAGATTTACTGTAAAGTCAATGTTCTAAAGTCAATGTCATGTATTTTAGCCTTTATGCCTTGTAACCTTGGAGGTATAAATAGGCTTAGTGAATCCTTGTTAGATATGCTTTGTAACCTTTCATAATTGTTATCCCCAAGTATACAAGATGTGAAAAGTATTGAAAATATCACAAGTCAGAAGACCACCAGAGATCCAACAGAAGACTTAGAAGAAAATCAACCAGAAGACCATCAGAGCTCGACAGAGCTCTGGCAGAAGACTTCTTCTGTTCCACCAGAAGAACTGTTCACACCAGAAGACCATCAGAGCTCTGGCGTAAGAGCTCTGGTAAATGAAGATCTCTGTGAAGCTTAAGTCTCGTAGAAATCTCTAAGTGTCAGACACGTGTCCGTACTTTCCACATCAACCCTATAAGGATGGAGACACACTTTCCACGTGTCATTCCAGGGTTAGATAGTACGCTGTCTTTCACTTTATCAGGCTATAAATAGAAGGGTAGTGGAACACACATTTGTAAGCTTTTGGAAGAATTGTTTTCCACAACTGTGAGAGCACGCACTGCAATATTCCATTCCACTACCATTGTATGATTTGTTTCCTGAGAGATTTCTGAATACACACACTTGAACGTGTACTTGGTGTTATTCAAATATATCAATATACGAGCAGCTTATTTATTGATAGTGTTATCATTTACTGTTCACTGTTCGTTGATATTGATACTCTCACTGTTACATAATCGTTCACACAATCACTCGTGTTTAATAGCTTTATATTATGCTTCCGCTATCTGTGTTTATGCTATTTGTATGAGACAACTTGAATCTGGGAACCTACAATTGGTATTGTTAGCTTTAATTAGCTCCTAATTAAATGAATGTTTTATAAAGATATTTTAATGTTTTAGATATTTTCTTATAAATATTTACTTAGATATTTTATATAGATATTTTAGATATTGTCTAGATTTTAGATATCTTAAATATCTAATGTGTAAATGGCCCTATATAAGAGGTGTCCATAGTCTTATTTCTAGTAGTGAGAGATATGGAAAGCACACAAAAACACACATAGACTAGTTTCTTATGAGAGTCGTTTCATGTTTAGTGTGGTGTTCTTCAACATTTCTCCTCTCCATATTTAATCATCAATGAATATGAGATAAGTTTCTTTATGATTGTTCTTCATGTATATCTTATCTCTATATTTAAATATGGACTTTATATTTCTTCTATTGTAGCTCAAAAATGGGATCAACAATTGGTATCAGAGCCGATTGAAGAAACTTTTCTTCAAAATCGATCATCTATGCAACAATGGAAGTTTTAGATGGTTTAGTTTATGATATACTTCATGTGTGTGTTTTGATTCTTTCTCATTCATTGGTTTTATTTGATAAGCACTAAGTAGATGGTTGATCTATGATCTCATCCTTGTGTGTGCTTAAGTCCATAGCAATTCTTTTTGCATCTTGGTAGTAAGGTTGTTGATCTTTGTTTGATCTGACCTTTATTTTCAAGATTGAACTATCTTTGATCCACATTTTGTTTGTCTTCCTCTGCTCATAAACATTTATATATGGATAACAAAATCATTTGGGTCATGAGAAAGTTGTTTGAGAAAGATTTGATGTTTTGTTACATGTTCAAAGTCTGATCTGAAACGTTTTTTTTAACTTTGAGTTCTTCTAATTAGTTTTCTGACTTGATCAATTAGAGATCGAATTATTTGCACTCACGGTTTTAAAAATTATATGAAGATCGTCTTATCTTTTACATCAAATCAGATTTAATGACAGATTTGCGCTGCTGTATTAAACCGATCATATCTAACTCATAAAAACACCGATTGATGCGATTCAAAAGGACCTGGATTCAAAACACATTGATGAACAGCTTTCATGTTTTGAGAATTCAGAGATTCGAAATTTATAAGGGTCATATGCATCGTTGAAGTAGACAACAGTGTGCTGATGGAAAGCTGATGGACAGATCTGCGCGATTGTGGTAAATCAACCATATCTTTGTCGTACGAGCTCGAAAAGAGGTGATTCAAGATGATCTGAACAGATAACAAACTAATGAAAGTTGTTTGTGTTTTGAGTTTTTGCAAACTCCAGAGGTAAAATGGTCTAAATCAGTGTCAAAGTAAGTATAACACTTCTGTTAAGCTTCTGCCGAGCGGCGACCAAACCTCTGCCGCACGCGACCAACCTCTGTGTTACTGTTCACCACAGAGCCTCTGTGAAATCCGACAGAGCCTCTGTGGACTGAACCTCTGCAACCGAACCTCAGAGCCCATAGCGCAACGTCTTAGTTCTTGCTGTCAGCTTTGCGCACCTGTCATATTTTCAACAGAACTCCCTCCTCGAAGCTCCAAATTTGATGAATCTAGATGCGTTAGATTCCTAAGACACAGATGAACAATTATCATGTTTTGAGATTGGTCTGAATCGGTGTTCTTCTTGGTCAGAACCTCTGCTAAAGTCAGTATACATCTGATGGACAGAGGTGTTTCACTAAAATCATCATCAGAGCTCTGTCGGCACTACGAGCAACCTCTGCCGCCAAACCTCTGCCGACCAACCTCTATGGTACTGTTCACCACAGAACCTCTGTGAAACCCGACAGAGCCTCTGTGGACCGAACCTCTGCGACTCAACCTCAGAGCCCGATTTTTGTTTACTTGTTGTCAGCTTTGCACTGTTTCAGAAACACGCGCATAACTTCCTACTCGGTGCTCCGATTCGTATGAGTCCAGTTGCGTTGAATTCCTAAGACACGGGTGAAACGTTTTTATGTTTTGATTTTGGTCTGAATCAGTGTGCTTAATGGTCAGAATCTGTGTCAAAGTCAATGGACTCTTGCTGCACCGAAAGCATTGCATTTCACTCATGCTCTTTCCGCTTTCAAGAACGGTGTTCTCTCAACGGTTCTTCATGGTGTCAAGCTACATTTGTCACATTTTAAATGTCACTCCATCCTCTGTTATTCACGTTTAAAGCTCGGTGGATGAGCCTACATTTGAGGGGGAGCACATGATGCTTTGAAGACTTGAAGAACGGAACATCAAAGGTTCTAAAGAAAGCAAAGGGGAGACTATAAGATGATGCTTTCTTTATAAAACATTAGGGGGAGATTGTTAGCTTTAATTAGCTCCTAATTAAATGAATGTTTTATAAATATATTTTAATGTTTTAGATATTTTCTTATAGATATTTACTTAGATATTTTATATAGATATTTTAGATATTGTCTAGATTTTAGATATCTTAAATATCTAATGTGTAAATGGCCCTATATAAGAGGTGTCCATAGTCTTATTTCTAGTAGTGAGAGATTTGGAAAGCACATAAAAACACACATAGACTAGTTTCTTATGAGAGTCGTTTCATGTTTAGTGTGGTGTTCTTCAACATTTCTCCTCTCCATATTTAATCATCAATGAATATGAGATAAGTTTCTTTATGATTGTTCTTCATGTATATCTTATCTCTATATTTAAATATGTACTTTTTATTTCTTCTATTGTTGCTCAAAAATGGGATCAACAGGTATCAGAGCGGATTGATTTGCTCAAATCAAAACGATCCAATCTAACCAGGTTGATTCACTGTTGTTGATTGTGTTTTTCAAAAGCTTCAAAGTATACTCTGTTTTTCTTGCTCAAAAGTTTAAAACAAATTTTCAGAGTTCATTTAACACTTATTTAAGCTTTCTAGTTAGTCTGAATATCTTCTCTACTTAAGTTACTGTTCCATTGGTTACTGTTCATCTACTTTCAGTTTAAAACTTTTTCAAAATCTTTTGAAATCTTTGTACTCTGTTTTCTGAAAAGATGGCTAATAACAACATCAATGCGATCTACACAGCTGGTTCTCTAACCAAACATCCTACTCTTCTGAGAGATGAATATCCTCAATGGAAGATTAGGATGGCTAACTTCTTTGATGGAATGGATAGAGATTTAATGCGATCTGTCACTGATGGACCCTTCCAACCTATGGTTTTGGTTCCACGTGTACTCGCAACAGAAACTACTGCTGAGGTTCCTGCTCACTTCGAGGTTAAAACCACTGGGTTTACTGAGGCAGAAAAGATGAAAATGGAAAATGACCTCAAAGCAGTTAGACTTCTGATTATGGCCATTCCAAACGATATTTTCCAAGAACTAGATTCATGTGTTACTGCAAAAGAAATCTGGGATCAGCTTCTTAATCAACTTGAAGGTGGTATCAAAACCCAAAAGAACAGAAGGACTCAATGTATTAATGAATACAATAATTTCAAGGCACTTCCTGAGGAAACCTTACAACAGACCTACAACAGATTCAATGTTTTAATAAACAAATGTAAGAAATATGGGGTTGTTCGATTGAAGGAAGATAACAATGTCTTATTCTTGAAATGTTTAAATGATGAATGGTTAAATCTATCCATGTCTCTACAAGCTAACCAAGATTTGGATGCATGGTCTCTAACTGATGTGTATGGCACTCTTGCTACAAAGGAGAAGGATGTTGTCAAACAAAAGGGCAAATCCACCATTGCAGGTCCAATAGCTTTGATATCTGACTCAAAAACTCCCACTGAAGGGAAGTCCAACAGAGAAAGCTCTAGTAGAGAAAAGAAGAAAGAGAAGGCTGTGAAAAAGAAGGAAAAGAAGAGTTTGGTTGCTGAAAGTGATGCAGAGGAAAGTTCATCAGGTGATGATGCGGATATCAATGCTTGTGCTCAATCTCTTACTCTAATAACTCAAAAGTTTAACAAGAGATTTGGCAATAAAGTATTTGATAGGAGAGGAAGATATGAGAGAGAAGAGAAAGACGAGAAGAGAGGTTATGCTGCACCTCACCATCAGAACAACAACAAAGCTCCACCAGAGCACAGACCACAACAGAAGTACAATCCTCCAGCCCCCCAGAAGCAAGCTGATGCTGCCCAACCCATCAATCAGAATGATGGAAGATGTTTTCGATGTGGCAAACCCGACCATTTCTCTGCAAATTGTAAGGGTAGACTGGTAAAAGACCAGGACTACTACAAGAACAAGTACAAGTACAACTACAGAGAAAGAAGCTATGTTGCTGAGATGGAAAATTGGATATCTGATTCGTCCTCTGATGACGAACCAGAGCAAGCAAATTTTTGCGGGGTTGCTGCAGATGATGAAAGTCTGGAAGAGGTAGCTGACTGGATGTCTAGAGAGATGCCAGAGAGAACAACAGAGGCAGATGTGTCTCAGAATGCATGTGCTATTTCTGTAACAGAGCCAAACGACAGAGCGCTGGAGACCACTAAACCCAGTGCCAAGGTATGTATTACTTTTGAATCAAAATCTGACTCTGAGTTGGAAATGCATGTGTCATTACTCACTGAAGAATTTCAACTGTTGAAACAAAATCTTTCAGAAGAAAAAGAGTTAAGAAAGCTAGCTCAGAAGGATTTGTCCTTCTACAAGAGAGAGAAAACTCTCTTGGAAATGGAGAAGGAAGAGATCTCTAAAGAAAAAGCTGAACTACAAATTTTGCAAAAACAGAAGGAAAATTCTTTTACTAAAAAGTGTAAGGAATTTGAGGAAGTTTTAAAGCAAAAGACAGAAGAGGTTAAGAAATCTGTAAACGAAAGGCTTAACTTTGTCGCTCTAAAGGACTATTTTCAAAGAGAAAGAGAAGTTTTACACCAATCTTTACAGAAAAAGGAGATTTTAATCAAAAAGTACCAGGATGCACAAGATGTGCATATAAAAATCAATTCTCAAAAGGATACGCAAGGTCTAGGTTTCAGTGATCTTGCTCCCTATTCTGGAAGCAGAAGACATATCTGTCCTCTACCTCCTGTATTGGGAAAATCCAAGAAAATGTGATCTCTGGTACTGCAGTTTTTAAAAGAATTAAAACCTCAGATGTTTCAAGGACAAGAAGACTGAATTTCAGGAACGTAAGCTATGACTCCTTGGATCATGAAAAGGTTACAAAACCATCTACAAAGTTTATTCATGAGCAAAGAAAAGCTGAAATCAAATTTCTTGATTTTGTCAAAAGTCTTGATCCAAAAGAAATCTTTCACATCAACTCTTTTAAGGGTCAGAAGTCTGTTAATTCTGTGGCTGAGTCCTCTGGTGTTAAAACACAGAGTGAGCTTAACCCTGAAGCCCCAGTCTTCTCCCCTACCTCTGAATCTTTAAGAACATCTTTTAAAGAGGATCTGAAAAGAGTTCTTGAGGAAAATGCTACATCTGATGCTTTGAAACCGAAGTTAAGAAAGTTCAAGTCCACCAGAGAAAATATCTCTGAGATACCCAAAGAGTCAAACACCTCTACCAGAGCCACCCGAGACTTTCTAGACTCTGACAGTGACTCTGATTCTGAGGTGGATGAACAGATTTTCTGTGCTCAAGAGAACATCTTGCAAAAACCAAAGCAGGTACTTTTTGGATCTGGAAGTTTGAAAAATATAACTCCTTTTAAGAATCAATCCAGAGTCCCACCAGTTCCTGATTTCAAAAACAAGGGTATCAGAATTCTTTCTTCAGATGAAATAGAAGAAAAGAGAAGAGAGAAAGCAAAAAGTATTTATGTGAATCATACTTATGTTCCCTTTGCTTATAAACCAATCAGATTCACTCCAGAGCAAAAGGGGAAATGGAAAGTCAATGACCAACCTATTCCCAACTCTGCAGTAAATCAAAGGAAAAACACTTTTTGGTCCAGAGAATCAGTTTCCAAGAACAATGCCAACTTCAAAAAGACAAATCAGGACAGAATGCCTGTTAAAACCTCTAGTCCTAAAGTTTTTCAATCTCAAATACCATATATACCACAGATGCTTAACAAAAACAGCAATATGCACCAATTATCTTCATGTTCTATCAATTGCAATTGCATTCAACTTTTGTTAAAGCTGTAAAATCACCTGAATGGTCCTCATTGTATTTTGAATCAGTCATTTGAAAAGAAAAATGTGACAACCGTGAAACTTGCGTTTCAAGTTAGACTTATACTGAACATTTCAGATATTCATATTTTAGACAACACAGTCGAATTTAGCAGTAAAAACGACGTTGTTAGGAAAATTTGAGAATTTTGCCTAGCATTTGCCTAAATAAGTGAATTATCCATAAATCTCATAAAATGCCAATTTAAAATATCCTAAGTACATATATATATATATACTTTGCAAAATCATATTAGTAAAATAAAACTAGTGTTATTAATAATAACACAATCAAGTTAAATACTTACTAATTTCAAATTATTCAAAAAAATTAAATAAATAAAATACATTTGGGAGGTCCAATCAAAATTTACCTAATTATTACTCTCACACTCTCTCTCCCCTCTCCCAAGGCCGACCATCCCCCCCCCTAACCCCCTCATTTTCTCTTTTCATCTCATTTCAAATCCATAACATTTCACCTCTCTCTCTCTCTCTAACTTCTCTCTAAGACTTTTCTCTCAATTCTCTCTCTTTTTAAGTATCTTTTACTAGACCTTTCTTGAATCTTAATGTTTGTAGATTCATCACCATAACGTCTTGCATGTTTATAAAAAGGGGATGAATCCATGACCAAACCCAAGTTAATGATCAAAGAAAGAACTTTTGAAAGTTCTAGTATACTTGCATGTTTTATACAAACATTTTCTTACATAGGTTCTTCAAAGGATGCATGAAACCATTTCATATATCAAAGTACCTACTTTAAACTCCATACATGTGGATTAAACATTTCATTTTAGGTAGCAAAAATCAAGCTAAAAGCTGGAATTTAAAGGAAATTTCACAAAAAGTTCAAAAGGATCAATTTTTGAAATGTTTTGGCAAGATAACTTGTCTAGTTGCTTGCATGTAGCTTGTGTAAGTTAAAAGGAAGTTTTTCATCTGAAAATGTTAGATTTGATGTGTCAAAAATCGTGGCCAAGCAAAAAGAATAAAATCCTATAAAGAACCAATGGAAATGATGCATTTATTTAAAGATGATTTTCAACAGCAATCTGTCAGAATTTTTCACTGACTTTGCAAGACCATATCTCACTCAAAAATTATCCAAATAAGGTGAAATTTTTCTAAAATTAAATTTTATGTGTTAGGATTCAAACCCAACTGGAATCATTGAAACATGTTAAGATTTCGACCACCAAACAGTGCTTACAAAACAAGTGCGCAAACAGCCAAACTTTCTGTCATATACCTGATTATGGACTGTTTTGATGGACTTATATACATCCAAAAATTACGATTTTTATGCCAAAAGTTTCCTAACTCAGTATATTAAATCGAGTAAAAATTTCATGACTAAAGGAACATTGGAGGACATCGGATTTTGGACAGAAAATGACAATAAATTCTGGACAGCAAATGATAATTTTCTTACTATAGTTAAAAACTAACTCTTAGACCCTTTTCATCACTTCTTGTGATGAAATTGCGGTGATGCTAACATATTTAAGTTAATATAACCTACATACTATATGTATATACATTTTATATATTTTAACTTTACATTTTGAATCATTTTCATCATTCTTGTGATGAAATTGCGGTATATATATATACTATACATAACTTTTAAGTTTAGACCCTTTTCGTCACTTGTTATGACGAAATTGCGGTAACTTCAATCTATCATGTGTAATGTATTTATGTATTGATTACTAACTTCGGTTAATTCCTTATAACTTATAATTTTAATCACAACAAAGGCATTTTATGATGATTTGGGTAACTAAGCGTTATCAAGGCCTAAGGGTTAAGCATAGAATCTTACTAGTGTCTTTACGTTCGTAGGATCGAAGTAGGATCGTTTTACGGGTTGCATTGGGAACCTCTTGGAAACATCTTCGCTTACCACCGTGAGTTTTCACAGCCCCTTTTTACTATTTTGTACATTTTGGGGTGAAAAGCATGTTACGATTTAATTACGCATCGGTTGTACTATTTACTCAAAATGATTCACATTGCTATGAACTTTTATACGCTATGGTATGTATGACTATGTTAGTTGATTTTGAGTTTCACATTCATTTTAAGTCCCCGGTTCAAACTTACATTACCCATTAGTTCATTGTGCGAGCCGTTGGTATATTATGGATAACGTTATTTGGTTGACACCCCATTCACCTCGCGAGTGCATAGTTACCGTCTTCTTTATCATGTTTGTGAGGAACATGTGTCTTTAGGGCGTTTACAGTCAGTAGGTTTGGGTAGTGGGCTCATTACTTTAACATTTTGCATACAATATTATACCTTGCGCATGTTGACAACCGAATACTTTATCCAATGTGCGGATTTACAAAGATGACTTTAAACTGTTATGCATACCGAAAACCTGTGAACTCACCAACTATTCAATAGTTGACCCTCTCATTTACATGCTTTTCAGGAAATAGCATGTAAGGTTGGAACCTTAGAAGGCACCACAAGTAGCGGCATCCAACACCTTTTCCTTATCATGTCAATTTATGTTTTTGGACAAATTCGTATTTTGGAACAAGATGTACTTTTGTAAACTTTTTATGATATGGTGATTGTGTGTTGTCTTCTACCTTACGCAATGAAACCTTGAGCTGTGACATCCCGTACTTCCGCTTTAGCGGGGTGTGACAGAAATGGTATCAGAGCCGAAGGTTTAAGAGAATACCGGTCTTTTATTGGAAAAACCCAACTATAACCAAAATCCAAAACTGACACGAAAACAACTGAACCTACTACTAGTATAACTAAGTCTAGAATGGTATTAACGGACTTTAATTAAACATAGCTTGATCACCTATGTTCGATTCAGGAAGGTTAATGCGAGACTAGCAATAGTTATAGTAGGAGTATGTCAATTTTTACTTGCACTCTCTAGTAACATTAATAGTGAGTAGAAATTGCATAGGATAGGATTTACAATGCGATTAGTAATTAAGTATACTTTTGCCTCAGTTTCACTATGTCATCATCCTCGTCCCACTCCCTCTCTTCTCACTCGGCCGACGAGTCGGGTTACATCACTGGTCGACCCCGAGGCAACCCACTAAACATCCGGGAAAACGAGAATCCTAGGAGCACGGAATCGGAGCAAGAAGTGTCGAGCGAGCGAGATACTTACGACGGACAGAGAGTGTCGCCAACCTCGGTGTTGCCTCGACCAACACCGATAATTGTACAACCAAACCTTGGAGGGCCTCGTGTTAGGCAAACGGCGAGAAAAAGCGTCCCTATCCCTAGATGGGTGTCGTTTAGGACGGAACGACCGGAGGCACCGGAACCGCAACGTATGGCCACCGGCGTGCCAATCGGGCAAGTATCCGGTTTGACTTGGGCAAGAGATCAGCACATAAGGGCAATGATGACCGAAGTACACGGTTGTCAGGTGAGGGTGACTCACCAAGGTCAGGTCTTAACAGAACTGGTGGAGCTAACACACCAATTGTCCCTCGTTTCGACTCAAGCTCTAGAAGGTGCAAGAACGGCTAGAAGAATGGCAATGAGGGCAGAATCGGCATGTTTGGTTGTGGGGATGGTGCTGTTGTTGTTGGTGCTTTTGATTCTGATTGGTGCATACTTGGGATAGTACTGATACGACGGTGGATGGGTTGTAGCGTGTTGGGAGGAACTTTTGAAAAACATTTTCTTTACTTGTCATTTTCAATTCATGCATTTTAAGTATTCGGGTTGTATTACCTTTCAAACAATATGATACTGATGTATCATATAAAAATCAGAAATTTTGTAATGTCAGCATTTGCTAGAAATATGAATGGAAACCATTGGATGAAATGCGAACCTTCGATCAACCTATCTGTTTATCTTATACTTAACTTTACTATTTAGAAATTTCAAGTAATAGTGTAAACCTTTGGAAAATACCGGTTCAAGAATTTGTACAAATTTTTTAACCAAATCAATATTTGCAAATGTGTTTTAGAATCATGCCTCCAAGGAGATCTACACGCCGCACGGGAGATACTCTCGAAGAGCAAACACCCGACATCGCACGGATCATAGCACAACGCATACAAGAAGCAATACCCAGTATAGTCACACAAGTAACCGCCGACATTAATACTGATCGCAGTAATGAAGGAGGTAGGGGAGGAAATCCGGGCAGTAATAGTACCGGATGCAACTACAAGTCCTTCATGTCCTGTAAGCCCAAGGAATTCTACGGTAAGGAAGGTGCCGTAGGATTGCTTTCTTGGCTTGACAGCATGGAGTCGGTACTCTATATTATCAAATGCTCGGAGGACCGCAAGGTGGAGTATGCGGCCTATCAACTCCAAGGCAGGGCACTGACCTGGTGGAACATTCAGGTTCAGACCCGTGGAAGAGAGGATGCATACAGACTTTCATGGGAGGAGTTTAAGAAGTTACTCATCGAGGAGTACTGCCCCAAGAGTGAAATTCAGAAGCTAGAAGCCGAATTCTGGGATCACGCCATGGTCGGAGCTGACATAGACCGATACACGGCTCGTTTCCACGAACTCGCAAAGCTGGTACCTCATATGGTTACTCCCGAGAGCAAGAGAATCGACCGATACTTATGGGGATTAGCGTCGGAGATCCGAGGAATGGTCACCTCGGCAAACCTGACCACAATCCAATCTATTGTGGCCTTGGCAACTACTTTAACGAATGATGCAGTTAGAGCGGGAACTCTGACATCGGGGAGTGCCAACAATAAGAGAAAGCCAGAGTACCTGTCAGGAAAGAAAGTCTTTGGTAGTGCAAGCAAGGATAGGAAAGTGGCGAGAAACATCGGAGTAAAGACTCAGGACCCAGGACAATACAAGGGTCCATTCCCAAAATGCAACAAATGCAACCTTCATCATGAGGGAGCCTGCCCCGTTTGTGACAATTGTAAGCGGCCGGGTCATCTCACCAAGTTCTGTAGGATGGAAAGGAGTCACAATGAAGGGAGAAGGGCATGCTTCGAGTGCGGAAGTCAGGATCACTTCCGGAATACGTGCCCAAGGTTGGGTAGGAGGCCGAGCAATAACAATAATGGGAACCAGGCAAGGCAAGCCAATCAAGGAAACCAAGGAGGCCAAGCTCGAGGACGGGCATTTGTCATTGGAGCTGACGAAGCACGTCGCGACCCCAACGTGGTGACATGTACGTTTTCTTCTAAACAACCACTATGCATCAGTATTATTTGACACTGGAGTGGATATGAGTTTTGTTTCGTTAGAATTTAGGCCACTAATTAACTTGGAATTAGGAGAATGTCAGATGCTTATATTATTGAGGTTGCTAATGGTCATAAATGTGAGGCTAAGGATGTAATTTTAGATTGTACCTTGAATCTAGCCGATAAGTTGTTTAGCGTTGATCTTATTCCTATTGAATTAGGGAGTTTTGACGTAGTAATAGGCATGGATTGGTTATCCAAGAACCGAGCGGAGATTTGTTGTTTTGATAAGGCAGTTAGAGTACCTCTGCAAAACGGAGAAACCGTCGTTATACAAGAAGACAAAGCTGGAAGGAGCCTAAAGTTAGTGTCAAGTGTGAAGGTGCATAAGTATTTGAGGAAGGAGTGCGTTGCATTTTTGGCACACGTAGTTGAGAAGAAGTCCAAGAAAAGGCGAATCCAAGATATTCCTGTGGTGAAGGATCACCCAGAGGTGTTCCCAGATGATTTGCTTGGACTTCCCCCGTCTAGACAAGTTGAATTTCAAATTGAACTCATACCTGGAGCAACACCTATAGCTAAGGCACCGTAACGTTTAGCACTCGCTGAAATGCAAGAGTTGTTGAGTCAACTTCAGGAACTCCTAGACAAGGAATTTATTAGGCCAAGTTCCTCACCCTGGGGAGCCCCAGTCCTGTTCGTCAAGAAAAAGGATGGATCGTTTCGAATGTGCATCGATTATAGGGAGTTGGACAAGTTGACGATCAAGAATGGATATCCTCTCCCTTGAATAGATGATTTATTCGACCAGTTGCAAGGTGCAACTTATTTCTCAAAGATTGATCTTCGATCAGGTTATCACCAGTTAAGAGTCCGTGAGGAGGACATTCCTAAGACAGCTTTTAGGACTCGATATGGACACTACGAGTTTTTGGTTATTCCTTTCGGGTTAACGAACGCACCAACTGTTGGTGATTTTAGTGAAATCATTGGTCATTTTGTGTAATTGGATTCACAAAGGAAATAATGGGGTTGATAGCTAAGCTATAACATGAGTTAGGAGGTGTGGAGTGCACACTCGTGTAAGCTAACTAGAACCCGAGATTGTTGGACGGTTAAAATTGGGAAGTTACAATGTGTTTTCATGAGCTGGGCATCGGGGCCAGTGCTGGCGCCAGTTTGCTAGCGCCCGTTGGCTGGCGCCAAGACTGGCGCCAAGACTGGCGCCAAGCACTGGAATGTTTCCCGCGCCGATTGTGGCGCCAGTTGGCTGGCGCCAAGCTCTGGAATGTTTACCCGCGCCAGTTGTGTCGCCAGTTGACTGGCGCGGAGACTGGCGCCGAGAGTCTGATGCCTCTTCCAATTTGTAACCGACGTCCATAAACACACAATCAATCCCATTAATGAGATGATTATTTCCTGAATCAATACAACGTAGGTTACATTTCTAAAGTGTATATATATGAGTCGATATCTGCCATGATCGATTACACTGAAAAATCAGAGATTATCCTCGAGAGAATTTCGTGATACCCGGGCAAAATAGGGTCGAAATATCTCTTACGAAAAGCGAGCTCTACACGATCTCTGGTTCTATCCGAGTTATACTAATCGTCTCACCATTATCTCATCTCCTCCACGATACACACAAATCCCCCAACAATCGTAAGAGATATTTATCATCGTGAAGAGAGATGGTGGGTGATCAAACCGTGAGAGACATGACTTCCAAGTTCACAAAACTTGAGAAGTTTGAGGGTGTGGATTTCCGTAGATGGCAAAAGAAGATGCATTTCTTGCTGACAACTTTGAAGGTCGTGTATGTTCTAAGCACCCCGATACCGGAGCTGATGGAGAATGAGACGTTGGAGGTTACCCGGCGTCGCGACAAGTGGGAGAATGACGACTACATCTGTCGTGGCCACATCTTGAACGGTATGTGTGACTCCCTCTTCGATATCTATCAAAATATGGAATCCTCCAAAGAGCTATGGGACTCTCTCGAGTCAAAATACATGGCCGAGGATGCTTCTAGTAGGAAGTTCCTCGTTAGTAATTTTAACAATTACAAAATGGTGGACCCAAGGCCGGTGATGGAGCAATACAATGAGCTCCTTCGCATTCTAGGCCAATATGCTCAACACAATATGAAGATGGACGAATCCATCTCCGTATCGAGCATAATTGATAAACTGCCTCCTTCTTGGAAAGACTTTAAACACATGTTGAAACACAAGAAGGAAGAGTTGTCTCTTGTGCAACTCGGTAGTCACTTGCGCATAGAGGAATCTCTTCGGGCGCAAGAGGCTGAGAAACCTAAAGTAAAGGAGGTTTCTGCACCTTCGGTGAATATGGTGGAAGAGGGAAAGATTAACAAATTCAAAGGAAAACGGAAGTTCAACGAAGCCAAGAAAGGGCCTAATAAAAAGGTTACTTTAACCTGTTGGACCTGTGGGATGACCGGCCATCTCAAGCGGGATTGTCGGGTTGTCAAGAATAAGGGTGGAGCAAGCACGAGTGGAAGTGGGCAAGGATCCAAGGATCAAAACCCACGGCAAGGTCAGTTTCTTGACTTTGGTTTTAATTCAAATTTGGATTATGTGCCACTGATATCCGAATCATTTTATGTGCAGGATGATGATGTTGCTTGGTGGATCGACTCGGGTGCTACAAGTCATGTGTGCAAAGATCGCCGTTGGTTCACTTCTTTGGAACCGGTTGAAGACAGAATAATGCTTCGCATGGGGAACGAGTCGATGGCTCCCATTCTTGGAAGAGGCTTAGTTAGGCTAGAATTTAGTTCTGGCAAAGTAGTTGAACTTTTTAATGTTTTGTTTGTACCGTGAATTCGAAAGAATTTGGTTTCCGATAGTATTTTGAATAAGTTAGGGTATAGGCAAGTTTATGAGTCGGACAAGTTTATCTTGTCAAAGGGTGGCTCTTTTGTAGGATTTGGTTATTTGCTTAATAATATGTTTATGTTGAATTTGAATAAAATGAATTTTGTTTCAAATTCTGTTTTTATTGCAAATAGCGTTTGTGATGATTCTAATCTATGGCATGCTAGACTTGGTTACGTTAATTTTAAACTTATGGTTGAAATGTCAAAAGACGGTCTTATTCCGGCTTTTGATATTAAGACTGATAAGTGTAAAACTTGCATGTTAACAAAGATCACTAGACAACCTTTTCCTAACGTGAAAAGGGACTCGTCGGTGCTTGATTTAATTCATAGTGATCTTTGTGATTTGCATTCAACTCCGTCTTTTGGTAATAAAAAGTATGTTGTCACTTTTATTGACGACGCTTCACGTTTTTGCTATGTTTATTTGTTACATTCAAAAGATGAAGCGTTGGTTAAATTTAAAGTTTTTAAAACGGAGGTTGAATTGCAAATGAATGGCTTAATAAAGTGTTTACGTACCGATCGTGGTGGGGAGTATTACGACCCCATGTTTTTCCAATCCGTAGGAATCATTCATGAGACTACGGCGCCTTATACACCACAGCAAAATGGTGTGGCGGAACGGAAAAATAGAGTTCTCAAAGAAATGGTGAACTCTATGTTATCCTACTCGGGTTTGAGTGATGGATTTTAGGGTGAAGCCATGTTAACGGCTTGTTATTTGCTGAATCGAGTTCCCAATAAAAGGAACAAGATTACCCCATATGAACTTTGGTTCAAGAAAAGGACGAACTTGAGTTATATTCGAGTTTGGGGTTGTCGAGCGGTCGTTCGACTACCCGAACCCAAAAGGAATACTTTGGGTGATAAAGGCATTGACTGCATCTTTGTTGGATATGCCGAGCATTCCAAAGCATATAGGTTCTATGTTATTGAACCTAATGATTCTATAGCGATTCACACCGTTATAGAATCGAGAGATGCGATATTTGATGAGACTAGATTCTCTTCAATGCCGAGGCCTAAGGACATAGTTCCAAATACTAGTGAAACTAGTGAGGTTGAAGAACAAGCAATTGTTCCAACCGAATCTCCATTGCATCGAAGGAGCAAAAGAGGAAGGATTGAAAAATCCTTTGGTCCCGATTTCCAAGTGTACTGGTTAGAGGGATCAAGAGATGAGATTGGATCCCAATTCCTTTACCGTTATAGTGTTGAGGAGGATCCAAAATCATTTGATGAGGCTATGAAGTCTCAAGATATTGCTTTCTGGAAAGAAGCAATACATGATGAAATGGACTCCATCATGGGGAATAATACTTGGGTATTATCGGACTTGCCACCGGGTTGTAAACCTTTGGGTTGCAAGTGGGTCTTCAAAAGGAAGATGAAAGCGGATGGGTCAATCGACAAGTTCAAGGCTCGATTAGTGATCCAAGGCTTTAGGCAACGGGAAGGCATCGATTATTTTGATACATATGCCCCGGTTGCAAGAATCTCCACTATTAGATTGTTGATAGCCTTAGCCGCTATTCACAATTTGGTGATTCACCAAATGGATGTCAAAACGGCATTCTTGAATGGTGACTTGGAGGAGGAAGTTTACATGAAACAACCGGAAGGTTTTGTTATGCCCAGAATGGAGCATAAGGTGTGTAAACCATTGTATGGGCTGAAACAAGCACCCAAACAATGGCATCAGAAATTTGATGAGGTTATCTTGTCCAACGGTTTTATGATAAACCAAGCGGACAAGTGTGTATATAGCAAATTTGATTCATCCGGTAACGGTGTAATCATCTGCTTATATGTTGACGACATGTTGATCTTTGGCACCGACCAAAATCAAGTTGGGAAAACCAAAGAATTTTTGTCGTTGAGTTTCTCCATGAAAGATATGGGAGAGGCGGAAGTGATCCTTGGTATTAGGATCAAGCGTGAGAACAAAGGGATTGCCATTACGCAATCTCACTACATTGATAAAGTATTAAAGAAATTTAATTGCTTTGATTGTTCTCCGGTGAGTACTCCATGGGATCCGAGTGTGAAGCTTATGCCCAATTCGGGAGAAGCGGTGTCACAACTCGAGTACTCAAAGGCTATAGGATGCTTGATGTATGCCATGACAAGCACTAGGCCGGATATCGCATTTGCCATAGGAAAGTTGAGTAGATATACTAGTAATCCTAGTATTCATCATCGGCAAGCGATAAGACGAGTATTCAAATACTTAAAGAAAACCATTGATTATGGTGTGTCATATGTCGGGTTTCCTTCGGTTTTGGAGGGATATTCGGATGCAAGTTGGATTACCAATTTGGAAGATCACTCTTCCACGAGTGGTTGGGTGTACTTGCTTGGGGGAGGTGCCATCTCTTGGGCTTCCAAGAAGCAAACTTGCATCACGAGTTCGACTATGGAGTCGAAATTTGTGGCGTTAGCCGCTACCGGTAAAGAGGCGGAATGGCTAAGGAATTTGGTCCATGAAATTCCATTATGGCCGAAACCAATATCACCCATTTCTATCCGTTGCGATAGTGAGGCTACCTTGGCTAAAGCTTATAGCCAAATGTATAATGGCAAGTCTAGACACTTAGGTGTTAGACATAGCATGATTCGTGAGCTAATCACGAATGGGGTGATTTCGGTTGAGTTTGTTCGGTCGCAACAAAATCTAGCGGACCACTTGACGAAGGGGTTAGCTAGGGACTTGGTTCACAAGTCGGTGATAGGGATGGGATTAAAGTCCATCTAAATCTCTAACGGTGAGATACCCAATTCCCTTCTAATACAACATTAGAAGCTGAATTCAATGGGAAAGCTCACTCTAAGAGATTGGAGCACAAGATGATCATCCCAAGGTATGTGCTCGGTACTGCAAGTGAAGGAGGTAATTGTTCTTTTGTAAAAATGCATGTGCAGGTGCATGAGGAAAAGAACTGCCTATATGAGTGGGAAGTGTGGCCGCTTCAAGAAGCTTGGACTTGGCTTTGATGCACTCATGAATGGATAAGGACACATGGCCTATATAGTGTCAAGTTTATGCTTTAGAAATTTTAAATTCATGTGTATGTTATTTTCTGGTACTCAAATGGGTTGACGGGTTCAATCCTTAGGACACCCGGATTCTCGAGTATTTGAAATGTGTAATGTACTAAGATGGAAATTCAATCTTTTAGATATTTTCATTTATGCATGAGTTTGTTTACATTGTATTGTAATTTTATTTGTGAATCAAGGATTGCACTAAAATGGGGGAGGAATGTTGGTGATTTTAGTGAAATCATCGGTCATTTTATGTAATTGGATTCACAAAGGAAATAATGGGGTTGATAGCTAAGCTATAACACGAGTTAGGAGGTGTGGAGTGCACACTCGTGTAAGCTAACTAGAACCCGAGATTGTTGGACAGTTAAAACTAGGAAGTTACAATGTGTTTTCATGAGCTGGGCGTCGGGGCCAGTGCTGGCGCCAGTTGGCTGGCGCCAAGACTGGCGCCAAGCACTGGAATGTTGCCCGCACCGAATGTGGCGCCAGTTGGCTGGCGCCAAGACTGGCGCCAAGCTCTGAAATGTTTACCCGCGCCAGTTGACTGGCGCGGAGACTGGCGCCGAGAGTCTGATGCCTCTTCCAATTTGTAACCGACGTCCATAAACACACAATCAATCCCATTAATGAGATGATAATTTCCTGAATCAATACAGCGTAGGTTACATTTCTAAAGTGTATATATATGAGTCGATATCTGCCATGATCGATTACACTGAAAAATCAGAGATTATCCTCGAGAGAATTTCATGATACCCGGGCAGAATAGGGTCGAAATATCTCTTACGGAAAGCGAGTTCGACGCGATCTCTGGTTCTATCCGAGTTATACTAATCGTCTCACCATTATCTCATCTCCTCCACGATACACACAAATCCCCCAACACCAGCTGTGTTCATGGATTTAATGAACATGGTATGCATACCATACCTTGACAAGTTTGTGATCGTGTTTATCGATGACATTTTGATCTACTCTCGAAGTAAGGAGAATCACGAGCAGCATTTAAGAGTAATCCTAGAATTTCTCAAGGAGCAGAAACTGTACGCCAAATTCTCTAAGTGCGAATTTTGGATTAGAGAAGTACACTTTCTTGGTCACGTGATTGGAGAGAAGGGACTTCACGTGGATCCGGCAAAAGTGGAAGCCGTTAAGAAGTGGGAAGCCCCTAAGATCCCAACAAAAATTCGTCAATTTCTGGGTTTGGCGGGTTATTATAGGCGATTAATCGAGAACTTCTCAAAAATTGCTAAACCACTCACAACACTGACCCAAAAGGATAGTAAATTTGTTTGGGGAGAACCGCAAGAGGAGGCGTTCCAGCTGCTGAAGAAAAAGCTGTGTAATGCACCAATTCTAGCTTTACCGGAAGGAACCGATGACTTTGTGGTGTATTGTGACGCATCGCATCAAGGTTTGGGTTGTGTGTTGATGCAAAAGGACAAGGTTATAGCGTACGCCTCGCGACATCTAAAGGTTCATGAGAATAACTATACCACACACGACTTGGAGCTCGGAGCTGTGGTATTCGCTTTAAAGATTTGGAGACATTATTTGTACGGCACTAAATGCACTATCTTCACCGATCATAAGGGTCTTCAGCATATCCTAGACCAGAAAATGCTCAACATGAGACAAAGGAGATGGGTAGAACTACTCAGCGATTACGATTGTGAAATTCGCTATCATCCTGGTAAGGCCAATGTAGTAGCCGATGCCCTGAGTAGGAAGGAAAGGGCAAAACCTTCACGTAAACGAGCAATGGGAGCGCTTGTACAAACGAGTTTAAAGACTCAAATACTTAAAGCTCAGATCGAAGCAATGAAAACGGAAAACTTGAAGGACGAGACCCTTCACGGTATAGAAAGTAGATTTGAAACTAAGGTTGATGGAGTACGTTATTTCAAGGACAGGGTTTGGATTCCAAAAGCTAACAACGTACGGGAAATGGTTCTGTACGAAGCCCACAAGTCCAGATATTCAATTCATCCAGGGGCGGATAAGATGTACAAGGATTTAAGGGAATATTATTGGTGGCCAGGAATGAAGAAAGATATTGCCTTGTACGTGGGGAAATGTTTAACTTGTTCAAAGGTCAAAGCTGTATATCAAAAGCCATCTGGTCTGCTACAACAACCAGAGATTCCCTAGTGGAAATGGGAACAAATAACCATGGATTTTATAACCAAACTTCCGAGAACTGCCAAAGGGCACGACTCGATTTGGGTTATAGTAGATCGATTCACGAAATCTGCACATTTCCTACCGATTCGGGAGATTATAAGATGGAGAAGTTTGCGCAGATCTACATCAAGGAAATTGTTACGCGTCATGGAGTTCCAGTTTCCATCATATCAGATAGAGATAGCCGTTTCACATCCCGGTTTTGGCAGTCACTTCAGAAAGCATTGGGTACGCAATTGAATTTGAGCATTGCCTATCATCCTCAAACGGATGGGCAAAGTGAACGAACTATACAAACGTTAGAAGACATGCTTTGGGCATGCGTATTAGACTTCGGAGGAAGTTGGGATAATCATTTGCCTTTGGTCGAATTTTCTTACAACAATAGCTATCACACCAGTATTCAGTGTGCGCCATATGAAGCCTTGTATGGACGCAAGTGTCGTTCACCACTTGCTTGGTTAGAAATTGGAGATAGACAGTTATCTAGACCCGATATTGTACAGGAAACTACCGACAAGATTGCAATCATTAGAGATAGACTTAAAGCATCCAGAGATCGTTAGAAAAGTTATGCGGATAATCGTCGGAAGCCTTTAGAATTCCAAGTTGGTGATAAAGTGCTTCTAAAAGTATCTCCATGGAAAGGAATAGTACGATTTAGGAAAAGAGGAAAATTGAGCCCAAGGTACGTCAGACCATTTGAGATCTCCAAATGGATTGGTCCAGTAGCGTATAGACTCAATTTGTCTAAAGAGCTAAGTGCCATCCATGATACGTTTCATGTGTCGAACCTCAAGAAATGTTTAGCTGACGACTCATTGATCCTACCGCTGGAAGAAGTTCAGATTAACGATAAGTTGCAGATCGTAGAAGAACCAAGTGAGATCCTCGATAGAGATATTAAGCGTCTTAAGCGAAGTAAAATTCCGATTGTGAAAGTTCATTGAAACACAAGGCGTGGGCCTGAGTTTACATGGGAACGAGAGGACTACATGAAGAACAAGTATCCTCACCTTTTTGCTAACAAACCGATTAAGGATGGAAGTTCTTGAATTTCAGGACGAAATTCTTTTAACCGGGGGAGAATGTGACAACCATCAAACTTGCGTTTCAGGTTAGACTTATACTGAACATTTCAGATATTCATATTTTAGACAACACAGTCGAATTTAGCAGTAAAAACGACGTTGTTAGGAAAATTTGAGAATTTTGCCTAGCATTTGCCTAAATAAGTGAATTATCCATAAATCTCATAAAATGCCAATTTAAAATATCCTAAGTACATATATATATATATACTTTGCAAAATCATATTAGTAAAATAAAACTAGTGTTATTAATAATAACACAATCAAGTTAAATACTTACTAATTTCAAATTATTCAAAAAAAATTAAATAAATAAAATACATTTGGGAGGTCCAATCAAAATTTACCTAATTATTACTCTCACTCTCTCTCTCTCCCCTCTCCCAAGGCCGACCATCCCCCCCCCCCCCCCCCCTAACCCCCTCATTTTCTCTTTTCATCTCATTTCAAATCCATAACATTTCACCTCTCTCTCTCTCTAACTTCTCTCTAAGACTTTTCTCTCAATTCTCTCTCTTTTTCTCTCTAAATACTCATCAACTCCAGCCCCTAAAACTCAAGAAACTCAAGTGTTCAAATCTTCAAAAGGTAAAATCATATGTAGTGCAAAGCCTACACTTCTCCTTGTTTTTGTTCTTTCATTTTTCTTTAAGTTTCTTCTTCTTCTACTCTAGTTTTTAAGTATCTTTTACTAGACCTTTCTTGAATCTTAATGTTTATAGATTCATCACCATAACATCTTGCATGTTTTTAAATAGGGGATGAATCCATGACCAAACCTAAGCTAATGATCAAAGAAAGAACTTTTAAAGAAAGAACTTTTGAAAGTTCTAGTATACTTGCATGTTTTATACAAACATTTTCTTACATAGATTCTTCAAAGGATGCATGAAACCATTTCGTATATCAAAGTACCTACTTTAAACTCCATACATGTGGGTTAAACATTTCATTTTAGGTAGCAAAAATCAAGCTAAAAGCTGGAATTTAAAGGAAATTTCACAAAAAGTTCAAAAGGATCAATTTTTGAAATGTTTTGGCAAGATAACTTGTCTAGTTGCTTGCATGTAGCTTGTGTAAGTTAAAAGGAAGTTTTTCATCTGAAAATGTTAGATTTGATGTGTCAAAAATCGTGGCCAAGCAAAAAGAATAGAATCCTATAAAGAACCAATGGAAATGATGCATTTATTTAAAGATGATTTTCAACAGCAATCTGTCAGAATTTTCCACTGACTTTGCAAGACCATATCTCACTCAAAAATTATCCAAATAAGGTGAAATTTTTCTGAAATTAAATTTTATGTGTTAGGATTCAAACCCAACTGGAATCATTGAAACATGTTAAGATTTCGACCCCCAAACAGTGCTTACAAAACAAGTGCGCAAACAGCTAAACTTTCTGTCATATACCAGATTATGGACTGTTTTGATGGACTTATATACATCCAAAAATTACGATTTTTATGCCAAAAGTTTCCTAACTCAGTATATTAAATCGAGTAAAAATTTCATGACTAAAGGAACATTGGAGGACATCGGATTTTGTACAGAAAATGACAATAAATTCTGGACAGCAAATGATAATTTTCTTACTATAGTTAAAAACTAACTCTTAGACCCTTTTCATCACTTCTTGTGATGAAATTGCGGTGATGCTAACATATTTAAGTTAATATAACCTACATACTATATGTATATGCATTTTATATATTTTAACTTTACATTTTAAACCCTTTTCATCATTCTTGTGATGAAATTGCGGTATATATATATATATATATATAATATACATAACTTTTAAGTTTAGACCCTTTTCGTCACTTGTTATGACGAAATTGCGGTAACTTCAATCTAACATGTGTAATGTATTTATGTATTGATTACTAACTTCGGTTAATTCCTTATAACTTATAATTTTAATCACAACAAAGACATTTTATGATGATTTGGGTAACTAAGCGTTATCAAGGCCTAAGGTTTAAGCATAGAATCTTACTAGTGTCCTTACGTTCGTAGGATCGAAGTAGGATCGTTTTACGGGTTGCATTGGGAACCTCTTGGAAACATCTTCGCTTACCACCGTGAGTTTTCACAGCCCCTTTTTACTATTTTGTACATTTTGGGGTGAAAAGCATGTTACGTATTAATTACGCATCGGTTGTACTATTTACTCAAAATGATTCACATTGCTACGAACTTTTATATGCTATGGTATGTATGCTTATGTTAGTTGATTTTGAGTTTCACATTCATTTTAAGTCCCCGGTTCAAACTTACATTACCCATTAGCTCATTCTGCGAGCCGTTGGTATATTATGGATAACGTTATTTGGTTGGCACCCCACTAACCTCGCGAGTGCATAGTTATCGTCTTCTTTATCATGTTTGTGAGGAACATGTGTCTTTAGGGCGTGTACAGTCAGTAGGTTTGGGTAGTGGGCTCATTACTTTAACATTTTGCATACAATATTATACCTCGCGCATGTTGACAACCGAATACTTTATCTACTGTGCGGATTTACAAAGATGACTTTAAACTGTTATGCATACCGAAAACCTGTGAACTCACCAACTATTCAATAGTTGACCCTCTCATTTACATGCTTTTCAGGAAATAGATGTAAGATTGGAACGTTAGAAGGCACCACAAGTAGCGGCATCCAACACTTTTTCCTTATCATGTCAATTTATGTTTTTGGACAAATTCGTATTTTGGAACAAGATGTACTTTTGTAAACTTTTTATGATATGATGATTGTGTGGTGTCTTCTACCTTAGGCAATGAAACCTTGAGCTGTGACATCCCGTACTTCTGCTTTAGCGGTGTGTGACAAAAAATCCTAAGACTGCTCAGAATATGCAGAGAAAATCCTTTGGCACACCATCACAGAATGGAAAGCCAGCACGTAAGTCTAACACCCCCAAGCCTAACCAGAAAGGACCCATTATGAAATGGGTACCTAAAAAGAACTAATCTGTCTTGCAGAAGCCTCATGTGCAGATCTGGTACTTAGATTCAGGATGTTCCAGGCACATGACAGGCAATAAGGAGTTGCTGACTTCATTCAAAGACAAAATGGGAAGTGCAGTAACCTTTGGAGGAGATGGACATGGACAAATTAGAGGTTATGGTATTTTGAATAATGGTGGTGTTTCAGTTTCTAAAGTTTCTTATGTTGAAGGTTTAAATCATAATCTGCTCAGCATAAGTCAACTATGTGATCATGGATTCGATGTCAATTTTAAGAAGAAATATTGTTCTTTGTTGCTTTCTCTGGTCAAGAGCTTTTAAGAGCCGACAAAAAAGGCAATCTGTACAAAATGAATTTTAATCCAAATCAAATTTCTACAACAGAAAAACTCTGTTTAGTCTCTTTGAAAAAGGAAGATGCCTGGCTCTGGCATAAAAGATTTGCTCATCTAAAATTTTCAAACCTTGACAAGCTCGTGAAACTTAACTTAGTAAAAGGTCTGCCTTCACTTAAATTTGACAAAGACCATCTTTGTTCTGCTTGTGAATTGGGTAAGCTGAAAAGAGCGTCACACAGAACAAAGAGTGATCACAATTGCCCTAGACCTTTGCATATGCTTCATGTGGATCTTGTGGTCCAATCTCTGTGCAAAGTCTATCTGGTAAAAAGTATATTCTTGTTCTGATAGATGAATTTTCTAGATATACTTGGGTTGAGTTCATCAGAGTAAAATCTGATGTCCCAGAAATTCTGATAAATCTGTTGAAAAGGATACAGGTTGTGTTAGGTCTTAAAATCCAAAAGTTGAGAAGTGATAATGGGACAGAGTTCAAGAATGCTAGAATTGATGCCTACCTATCAGAGGAAGGAATCTCCCAGAACTTCTCAGCTGCCAGAACTCCCCAACAAAATGTGGTTGTGGAAAGAAAGAACAGAACTTTGGTAGAAGCCGCCAGAACTATGTTGGCAGATTCTATTCTCCATATTAACTTCTGGGCAGAGCCAGTCTCAACAGCCTGTTTTACCCAAAACAGAGCTGTAATTGTGAAAAGATTCAAGAAGACTCCCTATGAACTCATCAACAACCGAAGGCCAAATGTGAAATATTTTCATGTGTTTGGCTGCAAATGCTATATCTTGAATGACAGAGATCAGCTGGGCAAGTTTGACAAGAAGGATGACGAAGGAATCTTTATTGGTTATTCCTTAACATCTAAAGCGTATAGAGTCTACAATACAAGAACCAGAGTCATTCAAGAAAGCATAAATGTATCCTTTGATGAAAATTCATCAAGATCCTCTGATTGCAAATCACCAGAGGGGATACACACTGAAGAAAAGGCTAGTTCGTCAAAATCAAGGGAAGAAAATATCAACTTAATATTCAACGATTTCTTCGATGATGATGATTCCTCTGACAACATCACCAGAGGCAATCAGGCTTAGAACTCTGCAGAACAGAACCTAACATGTACATCTCTCACAGGTCCCTCCAATTCTTCACCATCTACTTCTCTGTCTACAGGTGTAATTCAGAGAAATGAAGGACAACAGTCAGATGTAAGAGAACCTGAACAAGAGCCATCATCACCCCCTTTGACTCATATTGGAAGAAGTTCCCTGTATGAAAGTTCACCCTCTCAGAGCCCTGTTGGTACATCACAGAGCAATGAGGCTACTCTACAGAGCAGTGTGCCACAAAGCCCTGGTACCAATCTGTGAAATCCCAGATCTAGCAATACAATATAATCATAAGTAGAGAGAATCTAGAGAGCAAAGTTGTCATCCATGTATTGATCACAAAAGTACAAATGACATATGCTTTTAAGTGTTTCTCTAAGCTCTAGATTGTTTCTAGCTAATGAACTAGACATGCCTATTTATACCCCATACATACAAGGTATAAAGGCATTTGCAATACAACATAGACTATTACAGATATTGACTTTACAGTAAATCTTGAATACAATAATGTTGTAACAATCTCCCCATTTGGATTCAAGATTTAAAAAAATATGGCAGCAATCTTCAGCTCTTGATCTTCAAAACTTTAATTCTGACTGCTTTGAACGTTGAAGCGTTGGCACTCTTCAAACAATTGAATCTTCACAAGTTCACGTTGAACTTTGATGCTTTGATGGTCTTTAAACTCTCATATTTGAAGAATCTTCAGTGAAACACATGAAAAGTCTTCATCTTTCACAATGTAAAGTCAATCTTCATGAATATAATCTTCAAACAAATTGTCTTCAAGTCTTGAACACGAATTTCAGATCGTTGCAGCTTTGAACTTTGTAACTTTGAACTTTGAACTTTGAAAAACTTTGAAGCTTTGAAAACTCAAACTTTGGATGATTTCTTGCACTTTGTATCTTCATCTTCATTGACCTTGAATTATCTTCGAACAACAAACTCTCTCGAATTATCTCGGAATGTCTTCTTGACTTTGAGAAATCATTTCTCCCCTTAAATCTTTCATTGAAAAAACTTCATTTTCTTCAGGGTATAATTTCTCCCCCTGTTCTTCATTATAATATTTCTCCCCCTTTTTGATGATTGTGAGCATCATGATCATCAAAACCTTCATCAATTTCAACACGCTTTTTGTACACCACAAGTAACATTCTCCTTCTTTTTATCTGATAAATCGTCAATTCCGAAAGATATTTATCCGAATCTTTTCAAATTCAGATAAATAAAGAGTGGTAACCCTGAAACAACGGATGAATCAGTTATAATGCCTGTAAGTAGCACGGAGCCACTTAGTACAACGGATGTACTTTGTAAAGGAGATTTTTGATGTTCACTCCCCCAGGGCTTCCATTCAATCATCGAAAAACCACAAAGGAATTTCTATGAACGTTATGACAAGAAAACATATTCCTTGTGTGAACGTGCATGTGTAGAAAGAATAAAGCAACATATGCTTGAATAATATAGGCTCAAAATGTGTAAACTGTTGAGACAACAACAATTTTCCACGGACTCAATGTGCATGAATGAATAGCGAAGGTGGGGCAAACTTCCTTCTTTTTCAATATCTAGACCTTCCGAGCGAAGATCAGATAGATTATATGTTGCGTCCCCAAAAAAAATGAAACATTTCTTTGTTAAGAAAGAAATGAGTAGCTGGTGGGGTTAAATGCAAGAGTTGGCATGGGCTGACTGCCTGTTTCAATGATGGTCACCAAAGAATGTGAACCAATCAGTAATGTGGCTTCCCGTCTCAGAAAATGGATGGTGCAGAGTTCTCTTATTCTTTTAACTCTGTTCTCACACCCTCTTTCTGTTTTTAATCCGCTCACTTCCACCCAAACTCTCATTTACATTTTACCTCAGCACAATGAAATACTCAATCGGATGAGTAATCTCCCTCACTCTTTGATTTCGACCCCTCACCCCTCAATCACTCAAGGATAACTTCTTGGGTAGGAAACACTAGTTAAGGTGAATCCATAGAAGTTTTGTAAAATCCTCACACTGATTCCCATGAAATTTTGTCCTAAAATGTTGCGATGTTCAACAGTTTAGCTTGAACAAGTAAGAATATCGGCATTTGATTAACATTGCCATCAGAATGTATGCTCTTCAATAATATCATGAAGATTTGAGCATTTGATCTTTGAAGATTTCTCACAACAAGAATATAGAAAGAATGGAATGAATTCGAAAGACTTGTTTGAGAATCTGACAATGTATCAATCAGATCAAATATGAATGATAATCATGAAGGATAATCATGTAAGGTTTAGGGTATCAAAGAATTGAAATTTGTTTATATGAACAAATATAAACAATCTTTGAATGAAACGTTTAAGTTCTCATGCTAAAATGAATATGATGCTCAATCAAAATTTGAAAATTCAAACGGGAGTATTACCATCGAAAAAATTGGTTAATTGTGAGACATGGTAATAACAAAGTCAATGTGAAGCTGAACCGGTGTGTGTGAATACTTGAAAGTATAGAAAATATAATACGCAAGTATTAATCTTTAGAAACACACGGTCAGAAATGATGATGTAACAATCCGAGATCTATCTATCTATATATATATATATATATATATAGGAAAAACCTTTAAAATCACACTTCTAAATTCATAAAAATCTGTTTGAGAATCGAGGAGTGGTTTGAACATTTAAGAAAACGTTTTTCATGCTTGAAAGTCGTTATTCTTTCAAACAATCAGAGATTAAGATCAGAAGATACGTACAGTCAGAATTGTTTGAGCTCCCCCTCAAATCATGATACAATGATTTATAAATCATATAAGCTTCCCCTTAACATGAGCAAAAGATCTTTATGTGTACTAAATCTGCACAAAGAACAAGACTTGGATTAAAATATCCTTAATTATTAAAACGAGTTCTGAATTACCAGGATTGAAGTAAATTCAGAAGTCATAGTCGTTGAAGAACGAGTCCTGATCCGATATGATCAGAAGTCAAAATCATTGAAGTACGGGTCCTAAACTGATATGTTTAGAAGCCATAATCTCTTTGAAGTACGAGTTCTAAACTAATGTGTTTAGAAGTCATAATTTCTTTGAAGTACGGGTCCTAAACTGATATGTTTAGAAACCATTTATCTTTGGTCCCCCTTAATGGTACATACACTCTTCAAAAAAATTGCACCGCTTCTCTTCTGTTTTTTAGTCATGTGTGAGATTTATGTTTCCAAATCAGCACCACACATGATGAACCTACAAAACAAATTAAGCAGATTTTGGTACCCAACGGGACTTGGGTCCTAGTGTGTTAGGTGTAGATTTCTTAGAAGGAATACTGTAAGTACCGTACTAATAAGAAGTAAAATCTTTATGCACAAAATCATTTGATCCACAGTAAGATTAACAGATTTTCTTATGTGCCAACCTAATCAGATGATTTGTGGAATGGATAGGATTAGGTTTAGCAGAAGATTTACCTTTCGGTGCATTGTTCTTTTTGGTCTTTGATGTGGAAGTAGATGATTTTGGTACATCTTTCTTTGGAGGTGTTGTGCCTTTGACTCTCCATTCCATCTTCACCTTTTTGAAGACTGGAACTTCTTCAGGTTTGGAAGTATTAACTTTAGGCACTGTTGGTTTATTATCTAATTTATCAAGCAGAGGATTATAGAAGAGATTTGTAGACCGAATCTGACCTTTTGAGAAATCAGTTGATCTATAAAATTGTTTAGAAGAAATGTTTTTAAAACTCGAACTTGAAGCAATTTTAAAAGAGCATTCAGAATCATTTGAATCAACAAATGGAGTCTGAACGATAGTATCAGGACTGACCTGCTTTGAGACATCAAATTTAAAAATGATGTCTTCAAGTTCTTTAACTTTGTTTATCAAAACATTTTTCTCTTTAGAAATTAGATCAAATTTCTTTTGGAGATCAGATTTGATCAATTGATCCTTCATAATATCCGCCGATAAACCAAATAATCTTTTGGTAAGATTAAGAATCGCCTCTTCAAAATATTTGTGTTCCGATTCAAAATCTTTTTCCAAGAATTTTCTTTTATCAGTAATCTCTTTGAAAGTTTCCATATTTTTCTTTTTAAGAATTTTATTTTCCTTTTCAAAGAGATTTTTCATTTCCATGAAATCTTTTCTTTCCTTTTCCAAAATATTTTCTAATTCAGAGATTTTCACGAAAAGTTCAGAACTTTTAATCTCAAAAGATTTTCGTTCAGTTTCAAAATCAGCTCTTTCTTTTTCGAGCTTCTCTTTTTCAAGAAATAAAACTTTCTCAAAGTCAGAAACTTGTTTTGAAAGTTTTATACATTTCAGTTCAATTACTTCCTTTTCTTTAAGAACTTTCTTTGAAGAAAGAGACTCTCTTTCACGTTCAGAAAGCTTTTTATTCAATTCAACGTTTTCAGCTTCCAACGTTGTTCTTTTCTCTTGAACTTCTTTTAATTGAACTCGTAAATGTAAGTTCCAGTTCACTCTCTTTTCTTCTCTACTCTTCATATCAACATTTTCACTTTGAAGAGTTGTTACTTTCTGTTGAAGTTTCTCGATTTGATCGTGCAGACTTGAGTTGTCTTTCTTTGTTTCAAGACCTGCAATATAAACTTCAAGATCAGTAATTCTTTTAGTAAATTTAGCATTTGAAGAAGAAATGTCTAAATTTTGTCTCTTCAGATTAGCATTTTCTTCCTCTTTATTTAAAACAGGAGCTGAAGGATTTGAAGTATTAGATTTAAGAGTTTGCTTCAAACCTTCACTATTGGATTTAACAGAAGTTTGAGATATTGGAGATATTTCTGTTTTAAAAGTTTGCTTCAAACTTTCATTATTAGATTTAACAGAAATTTGTGATATTGGAGGTATTTCTGTTTTAAGGGTTTGCTTCAAACCCATTTCTCTTTTTTGTATTGCTAGAAGTTGATCTTTCAGGAAATCAAGCAGAAAGTGTATGAAATACACTATAGAAAAAAATTGATATAAAAAATTTTCTTGAAAAACCTTTAAAGTGTATGAAATACACTATAGAAAAAATTTCTATATAAATTTTTTTCTCAAAATACTTTTTTTTAAATCAATAATGAAGAGTAGTCACAATTCGGATCAAACACAAATCACAAGATTTCGGATCAAGTTGGATGCGAAACCATATGAATTCGGATCAAGAAGGATGCGAAACCACGGAATCCGGATTGGCCTTGATGCGAAACCAATGGTTTCGTATGTAGTTGGATACGAAACCACAGATTTCGTATGTATAAGGATCCGAAACCAACAGATTTCGTATGTATAAGGATCCGAAACCAACAGATTTCGTATGTATAAGGATGCGAAACCACAGATTTCGTATCCTTAAGGATCCGAAACCCAAACTTGTGAAATTACAAATCCCAATGTGATCCGAAACCAAGCTTGAATGATCCGAAACCCGCTTGAATGATCCGAAACCCTCTTGAATGATCCGAAACCTTCACTTAAACACCAAAAAATACTGAATCGGCCATAACTTTTTCAATTCTTGATCAATTGAAATGAAACTTGCACAGGTTTGTTCGAAATTTGATTCCACACACTTTCTTAGTTAATCATAAATCCTAATTCGATCAATTTAATCGAATTAAGATCCAAAACAGTAAGAATATGGTTTTCGAACAAACAGATCTAAATTGATGAATTTGATGATTTATGTGCAGAATTTGGTATAGATCGTTGAATTAAAGATGACCAGGAATGAAAATCGAGTGTAGAAACGTCAAGAATCAATCCAAAAGATCAAAAATGGCAGAAAAGATGAATTCTGGATGAACAATAAATGAAGAAGAATCAGAAATCATGATGAACAGTAAACGATGAGTGATCCGAATCCATCAGGTACAGTGTAAAAAAATCTCTAAAATGGTTTGAATCTGCTTGAATTTCCTGTTTGAGCTCTGATACCAAATGTGAAATCCCAGATCTAGCAATACAATATAATCACAAGTAGAGAGAATCTAGAGAGCAAAGTTGTCATCCATGTATTGATCACAAAAGTACAAATGACATATGCTTGTAAGTGTTTCTCTAAGCTCTAGATTGTTTCTAGCTAATGAACTAGACATGCCTATTTATACCCCATACATACAAGGTATAAAGGCATTTACAATACAGCATAGACTATTACAGATATTGACTTTACAGTAAATCTTGAATACAATAATGCTCTAACACAATCCTCAGAGCTCTGATGCTGAAATACATCCTTTTCCATCAGAAGCACATAGTCCACCTGTTGTCCATGCTCCAATGACCAGATGGACAAAGGATCACCCACATCATCAAATTGTAGGTGCTGCTGAAGATGGAGTAAAAACAAGATCGGCAACAATCAATGAGGCTTTCTTTGTAAACTTTCTAAGTATGATTGAGCCGAAGAAGATTTCTGAAGCCCTGGAAGACCCAAACTAGATTGAAGTCATGCAAGAGGAGCTTCTGGAGTTTGAAAGAAATAAAGTTTGGTCCTTGGTTCCACTTCCTCAAAACAAAGCTGCTATTGGAACCAAGTGGGTGTTCAGAAACAAAAAGGATGAGGATGGCATTATCATCAGAAACAAAGCTCGACTGGTTGCTAAGGGATATTGCCAAGAAGAAGGTATTGATTACGATGAAACCTTTGCACCTGTGGCTAGGCTAGAAGCTATCAGAATCTTCTTAGCCTATGCTGCCCATAAAGGTTTCAAGGTCTATCAAATGGATGTACAATCTGCCTTTCTAAATGGAAAACTCCAAGAAGAAGTCTATGTCCAACAACCACCAGGTTTTGAAAGCCCAGAGTTTCCAGACCACGTATACAAGCTAGACAAAGCTCTGTATGGCCTTAAACAAGCTCCCAGAGCCTGGTATGAAACTCTGTCAAATTTTCTGTTGACTAACCATTTCGAGAAAGGTACTGTCGATACAACCTTATTCATTAGGAGGTATAAGAATGACATTCTTCTGGTCCAGATATATGTTGATGACATTATCTTTGGGTCTACCATGCAGGAATATTGTGACAGGTTTGAGGATTTGATGAAAAGTGAATTCAAAATGAGCATGATGGGAGAACTTTCTTTCTTTCTTGGTTTACAAGTTAAACAATCCATCAGAGGGACCTTTATAAGTCAATCAAAATATATCTCTGATATTTTGAAAAAGTATAAGCTCAATAATTCAAATCCCATGAAAACTCCTATTGCCACTGGAGTTAAACTTGACCATGATCCTCAAGGTCAATCTGTGGATGTCAAGGACTACAGAGGCATGATAGGGTCACTTTTATATTTAACTGCAAGCAGACCTGATATAATGTTTGCAACCTGTCTTTGTGCCAGATTTCAAGCAAATCCTAAAGAATCCCATTTGTCCGCGGTCAAACGAATCTTTAAATATCTCAAAGGGACTCAATTTTTGGGTCTCTAGTATCCTCTTAATTCTGGTTTGAGCTTGTAGCATATACAGATTCAAATTATGGAGGATGCAGGAATGACAGAAAGAATACTTCTGGTAGCTGCCAATTGCTTGGAGATAAGCTAGTCAGCTCCAAGAAACAGAACTGTGTATCAACTTCTACAGCAGAAGCAGAATATGTTGCTGCTGCTAGTTGTTGTTCTCATGTAATCGGGATGAAAACACAGCTCAAGGACTATCGCCTGGAGTTCAACAAAGTCCCAATTCTGTGTGACTCCAATAGTGCAATAGCAATTACAGTCAATCCAGTTCAGCACTCGAAGACAAAGCACATCGACATAAGGTACCATTTTATAAAGGATCATGTTGAAAAAGAGACGATTGAAATGTACTTTGTTTCAACCGACTTCAACTTGCTGATTTGTTTACAAAAGCCCTTGATGAAAGGAGATTTAACTTCTTAATCAGCAAGATGGGTATGATGAACATGTCCTCCTAACTCAGTTTAAATTTCACCAGAGCTCTGTCAAAATAGTTGGGTAGGATACTTCACCAGAGCCTCTGATGTTCATCTCAGAGCTCTGCCAGCATACTTTTTCAATATTTCCTTGTGTGAATTTCAAATCTGTATATACTTTTTCTTTGTAATTTTTCTTTGAAAAAGTTGAAAAGATAAATCCTTCAATAAAGCTCATCATTGTAGGGGGAGGAAACGAAGTTTTTTTCTCAAGTGTTTTACTCTCTATGAACCTTCGTTGTTTCCTTATCAATGGCAATTTGTTTGAAGGAGAGCTTAAAAGGAAAATAAACATGGTTTAAGGGGGAGCAAGTCAAAACAATTTCAAATCTAATTGACTTTGCTCGTTGAACAACAAGGAAAATCTTTTTAAGGAAGGAAAAACCTGTTCTGATGAAAACATTTTTTAATAATGTCAATAACTTACCAGAACTCTGACATTTCACCAGAGCCTCTAATGATGCTCACCAAAACTGTATGAAATTTCCGAGTCAGTTCTGCTTTCGTTCTTTGACTATTTTCACATCTGATACAGGATTTGTAAATGATTTTAGGGTAAAGGTGAAACATCTTGGGTTACTTGAAAAGAATGAACATGGTCACTTAACAGAGGCAAACTTGTGCTGAGTTCCACCAGAGATCAGCTA
This sequence comes from Saussurea involucrata, assembly GCA_033807775.1. NCBI lineage: Eukaryota > Viridiplantae > Streptophyta > Magnoliopsida > Asterales > Asteraceae > Saussurea > Saussurea involucrata. The sequence continues at coordinate 235,896,210 of CM066321.1, read as the reverse complement.
GTTTTCCGCCACGTCATCAGAAGTGTTGTCATCAGAGGTGCGAGTTATTTCTAAGCGTCAACCGCAGGTCACCCACACATCTCTAACCATGACGGTTCTATAGCCGAAAGTTTGTCAGAACCAAATCCCACCTGGCATCTTCTGATTGAAAGACCAACCGTTAGCTGTTCCCACATTCTACTGTAGAGGCCACTCCACTATCTGAAACTCGAGTACCTACAGTACCTGCGATGGTCATCTAGCCACATATCTCGCGTATAAATACCCATTCCCATGACCCATTTCATTTCTTACGCCATCTAACGATTCAAACCTTCAATCCTTCCCTCCTTTGTTCAAATATCCTTGTGTTCTTCAAAAACCAAAAACCTGCAACAATGGCAGAACAAGCACACTCAGCAGAATCAAGTCGAATAGGGCCTGTAGATCAAATCGTAATCCTACCCTACGATTTTGTAGATAACAACTACAGATTCGACGCCAATCCAGCCAACTATTTGCCCATTTACCATGTGTTTGTAGAGTTTTTCAGAAACTCTGAAATTTTCCAAGCCCTCACAATGTTCGACGATGACCTTCCAGAGATTTATGTCCAACAATGGTGGACTACATGTCAGTTCATTCCAGAAAGAAAAGGGATCATTGGAAATGTTGATTCTGGAAGACAAGGAGGAGTAGGAACAGTTCGCATTCGTGACAAGACCCTCAGAAGAATTTTTGGGATGCAGACCACTAGACAGTTGGGGATTCCTGCATATGAAAACCCCCAAAGGTCCCTGTTCTTCTTGACTTTATTCGTTTCTTGGACAACAAAACCCTAAACAAGATCGATGATTTCAAGAGAGGAAATCTACACCCTGTGTGGAACTTCATGTTTTCCACACTCAACAGAACCGTAACCTGCAAAAGTGGTAGCCAAGACCAAGCCAACACTGAAATCCTTCAAATCATGTACGTCTTATACTTCCACATGCATTTCGACTATGCCAACATCCTCTACAAAGAGCTTCTAACCGCTGTAAATACAAAAACCACAACTCTGGCGAGAGGAGGTGTTGTGGGAGACCACAGGAATCTGAAGCACATCAGATTTCCAAGGTTCATTAGCCTTGTCATCAGAGAATCCTTCCCAACTCAGCAACTAGTTCAACAGGGCAATCCAACCCCTGCTTGGGTAATGTCCAGATTCAATCCTACAACCACATGTGAGTATCCTAACACCAGAAGGGTACCACGAACCATGCTATCTCTGATAAACCCAACCCACATTTCTCTACAAAACTATAGACATGCTGCTCAACCTCAAGAACCTGAGGTGCGATCCCCAACATACTTAGGTCCTGAGCCATTGTTAGAGTCTGTGAGTGTGGTAAGAGAAGAGGCAGAAGTACAAAGACCAGAGGTAAGAGTACCCGAAGTGGGGTCTTCCTCTGCAAATCGTGAGGAGGAGGAAGTAGTGGACAGAGCATCCCCTCTGGCGGCTGTCCAAGAGGAAGTACGGGAAACTGCAGACGAGGTGGCAGAGAGTTCGTCCTCCTCTGGCAGTAGTGAGGAAGAGAGTGAGGGAGAGACATCTGAGTCTTCTGAACCCCTAGCAGCCGAGGGAAATGTGAGCTTAGAAGAAGATGTTCAAATAAACACACATGTGCGTTTCCTAGGCCAACTCCCAGTGCTACCACATAACCTATCCTTGGTGATCAACACCAAATGGATATTGAAACAGAGGTGCACACCTCGAACCCTAACCAGACTGAACCACCAGAGGCAACTCTTCACGCCTCTGGTAACCACGAAACCGGTGAATCCATTTTTGGAAATGATGACCCATCGCCCCAGGACATCCATAGGACAGAAACACACGCTGAAGCCTCTGTGGCTTGCATAGACTTGACACAAAGTAGTCCTGAGATTTTCAGAATCTCGCGTAGGCTCTGTCCAACTCAGGGGCAGTGGGATGACTTAGTATCACAAGGGAAGACCTGTCTTGATCCCAGGTCCTCCCAACACATCAGATTTCCTTCTCCAGAACCTGAGCTGGAATAGGAACATCTGATCAGAATGCCTAGAGATGTATCCCCTGAAAAGGAACATCAAGGATCGGGTGGAAGTCCTCCAATAGCCAACATCCAAACAACTCTTGAGGGAGGCATCTCTGAGCTCGAGACTGACTTGGATCCATGTGTTGGAACCAAGGATACCCCCGTTGACACTGTCACCAGAACATAGCTCAAAAGCTTCTGTGACAATATTAGCAACTCCTTGAATGAGTATAAACTTATCAATGATGGCAAAGAGGAGCTGATCCACAAGGAGAATGATTCTCTCAAAGAAGAGCTGCAACAGATTACAAGAAAATATGCAGAGACTTCTAAAAACTTTGCTGATTCTGAAAGGGCCAGAGCATAGGAGACACATAAACTGACAACAGAGCTCGCTGATCTGAAGAGAACCATGGCAGAGAACCACACTGCGGCAATGAACAGAACTATGCCCATGCCTTCAATTCTCCTCTCTGATTCCAACATCAGAACCTTGACAGAGATGATCAACAACTCTATCAAGGATGCAATCAAAGAGGCAACGACATCTTCCGCCACTCCACTAAATGCGTTTGGTCCAAGCCCTAATGAACTACCTATGACAGTTGGCCAGATGGGAGAATTCCGAAGAAATATTCTGAGCAAAATGATGACCATATCGTCCAAATTCGTCATGAAAGCTCAAGCGACAGAGAGACACGTTCAAACATCTCTTGACTCTTACAAATTTAACTTTGAGAGTCAAGTAGATGAAGTCAGAGCTGCAGCGACAGAGGTAGAAGAGGTTCGGAAAAAAGGCGGTCGCTACCTTCACAGACACAATTCTACAGATCGTGTCACACAAGAGGCCTGCAGATTGGACCCTAGAGGGAGAACCTTTAAAGAAGAAGGGTAAGTTTGTTGCCCTGGACTCCCCCAAACGTACTGTGGCAACCTCTGATGATGATGATGATGCTGATGAGGATAATGATGACACCCACAGAGATGTCGCGAGGCCTTCAGATACTCAAGCAGGAGAGTCCTCAGAGCAACAAAAGGGGGAGACAAAAAAGGGGAAAGAGAAAGAGAAAGAAAAAGAGACAGAGGCAGAGAAAGAAAAATAAACACAAGAGGAGAAGGACACAGAGGAAACTCCAACAGAGATGGTGATGGTAGAGTTCGACTACATATTCAAAGACAGAACTATCAGAATACCAAAAACGTCGACATCTCAACCACCAGAGATCATTATCCTTGACACTCCTCTCCAATCCCCGACTGAACCAGACAGAACAGAACCATTCTCTGCTAATGAACAAATAAACCAAAACCAAACCCAAGTACAAACCCAAACTGCACAAGAGCCTGAAAACCTAGTTGACATCCTTATGGCTGAAGCTCATGATGATCAGAACCCAACCCAAAACCAACCAGAGCAGAACCCAAAATCTACACCCCGACACACCGAAAACCCTTCCCTAGAAGTAGTGTTTGCCTATCTCTACGCCGACAGAGATATAATCCCAATAAATGTTGTACCCATCAATCCATATCTTAACCCGATCATAGCAAACAGACTTAACGACGATAGGCGAAGGTTCATTGAAAAGAAGTCACATCTGAACAAAGCTATCAACTCCTCGTTCGGGATCAACAGAATTCTGAAGGTAGAAGAAAGAAAATTTTCCTACGACAGAATTATATACCATCTGTACACTGTGGAATCAAAAGATATCAAGATCGAAACCTTAAACGACAATGATCTTGTACTTTTGAATCCCTACGATCTCATAACTCTTCATGGCTATTGCTTAAATGATCACGAAAGATACAGAGTCGCAAGAACAGCTGTACCCAAAATTCAGTTTGCTATGCAAGAGCACATCAACCTCCGAACACAGATTGATTTTCAGCTAGTCATAGAGTTTGAAGTTGAGAGACTGGCGATTGCACCTCCAAATGAAAATCTTGAGGGTTATGGCCATTACAGAACTGGAACTGTGGTTGGAAATCCTCCAATGTTTATCTGCTGACAGAAGGGCATCAAGAAGGCCATCAGATCTGCTGAAACCCACAGGTACTCAAGTGAATCGCTGCAGTATCTCAAAAACGTCATTCGGAATCTTCCAAGGGAAAAGTGTCCAGAAGAACAACTGAGGAGTTACATCAACAAGATAAATCTCATGTTAGAATTCTGAGATCTGATCAGAAGATTCGACAGAATTCTAAGAGGAAATTACTATACTTAGTATACTACTTCTTTGTATTGTAATGTAACTATTTTAAAGAATAGTATCAAGTTTCACAGAGGATGACTTTCTCCTCTTTGTCTTTTGTTTACATCTATGTACTTAGCATTATTTGTATTTTCAATACTTAGGGGGAGATTGTTAGCCCCAAGTATACAAGATGTAAAAAGTATTGAAAATATCACAAGTCAGAAGACAACCAGAGATCCAGCAGAAGACTTAGAAGAAAATCAACCAGAAGACCATCAGAGCTTGACAGAGCTCTGGCAGAAGACATCTTTTGTTCCACCAGAAGAACTGTTCACACCAGAAGACCATCAGAGCTCTGGTAAATGAAGACCTCTGTGAAGCTTATGTCTCGTAGAAATCTCTAAGTGTCAGACACGTGTCCATACTTTCCATGACAACCCTAAAAGGACAGAGACACACTTTCCACGTGTCATTCCAGGGTTAGATAGTACACTGTCTTTCACTTTATCAGGCTATAAATAGAAGGGTAGTGGAACACACATTTGTAAGCTTTTGGAAGAATTGTTTTCCACAATTGTGAGAGCACACACTGCAACATTCCATTCCACTACCACTGTATGATTTGTTTCCTGAGAGATTTCTGAATACACACACTTGAACATGTTCTTGGTGTTATTCAAATATATTAATATACGAGCAACTTATTTATTGATCTTGTTATCATTTACTGTTCACTGTTCGTTGATATTGATACTCTCACTGTTACATAATCGTTCACACAATCACTCGTATTTAATAGCTTTATATTATGCTTCCGCTATCTGTATTTATGCTACTTGTATGAGACAACTTGAATCTGGGAACCTACAATAATCTTTCCATCCATTGTACTTTTGAGACTTATGAATGATAGATGACTTTCTCTCTCTAGATTGTGTTTTACATTGCTTATTCTCTCACTAGATTGGGAACTAACAAGCATGATGGGAGAACTTTCTTTCTTCCTTGGTTTACAAGTAAAACAATCCATCAGGGGCACCTTTATAAGCCAATCAAAATATGTCTCTAATATTTTGCGAAAATATAAGCTCAACAACTCAAATCCTATGAAACTCCTATTGCCACTGGAGTAAATCTTGACCATCATCCAGAGGGTAATCTGTTGATGTCAAGAGCTATAGAGGCATGATAGGGTCACTTATGTACTTAACTACTAGCAGACCTGACATAATGTTTGCAACTTGTCTTTGTGCTAGATTCCAAGCTTATCCTAAGGAATCCCATTTGTCTGTTGTCAAAAGAATTTTCAAATATCTCAAAGGGACTCAATTCTTGGATCTCTTGTATCCTCTTCACTCTGGCTTTGAGCTTGTAGCATACACAGATTCAGATTGTGGAGGATGCACGAATGACAGAAAGAGTACTTCTAGTAGCTGTCAATTGCTATGAGATAAGCTGGTGAGTTGGACATCCAAGAAGCAGAACTGTGTGTCAACCTCTACAACAGAAGCAGAATATGTGGCTGCTGCAAGTTGTTGTTCACAAGTCATATGGATGAAAACACAGCTCAGAGACTATGGACTGAAGTACAACAAAGTTCCAATTCTCTGTGATTCCAAGAGTGCAATAGCAATTACAGCAAATCCATTTCAGCACTCCAAGACAAAGCACATTGACATAAGGTACCACTTTATCAAAGATCATGTTGAAAAAGGGACTACTGAAATGTACTTTGTTTCAACTGACTTCCAACTTGCTGATCTATTTACAAAATCCCTTGATGAAAGGAGGTTCAACTTTTTAATCAACAAGATAAGTATGCTAAACATGTCTCCCTAATTTCTGTTTAAAACTTCAGAGCCGCTGACATCCATCTCAGAGCTCTGATAAGAGAAAGTAGGTAGTACATGTCAACAGAGCCTCTACTGCTTGTCTCAGAGCTTTGTCAGCTTTGTTTTTTAATAAATTCTTGTATAGTTGTTTGATTCCTGCCCACATTTCTTAAAAGATGTTTTTCAATGTTGCACATATCAAGGGGGGGTCCAAAAGTTAAATCTGTGAATAAACTCATCAGTTTAGGGGGAGCTTAAAAGAATATAAGCATTGTTTAAGGGGGAGCAAGTCAAAATTTTAAAATCTTCATGAATTGTCTTGGTAATCAAAATAAAAGATTTTTGGAGAAGGGAAAACCTATTCTGATGAAAACATCTTTGATTATATCTCTGAACTTATACTCAAAATCAGGTCTCTGAGATTTCATCATAGCCTCTGACATAATCATCAGAGCTCTGTGACTCCTCTGAGAAACCTCTGACGTATTAGTTCTTTGATTATTTTCCTCATTAGATATAGGATTTGCAAATGATTTTAAGGTAAAGGTGATACATCTTGAGAAACTGGGTTACTTGAACGAATGTCAGAAGTCACTCAACAGAGGCAAGCATGAGCAAAGAGTTCCAACAGAGCTCTGCCATTTCTTGATGCCTTGTACATTTTCTGATAATGCTCATTAGAAGTGCGGGATATTTATGAGCCTCAACCACATGTCACCCACCAATCTCTAACCGTGACGGTTCCATCTCAGAAAAGTTGTCAGTTCCAACAACACGTGGCATTTTTTGATTGGATACTTGACCACTAGTTGTAACCACGACTCAAATTAGACGTCGTTCCACTACCTGGCACTCGAGTACCCTTCAACGTTATCCCTGAAATCCTTCGAGTATAAATACCCACTCAAACACTCTCTTCACTCTTTACACTCTCTGATTATTTGAAATACCTGCAAATTTCCTCTCGTATTAAAATCCAAAACCCTTGTTCTTCAAGCTTCTTGAACCTGCAACCATGGCACAAAAAGACTCTGCAGAATCAAGCAGAATCATCCCTGTCGACCAAATCATCATCCAACCCTACGTATTCCACGACAACAACTACAGGCTTTCCATCAACACAACACTTTACGAGCCTCTGTACCACATTATTTTGGAGTTTTTCCGTCGCTCTGAACTATTTCTTGCCCTTACAAAAGCCGACGAGAATCTGCCACAGGTCTACGTGCAACAATGGTGGACTACCTGTCAGTTTATCGAAGAAAGAAAGGGAATCATTGGAAAAGTCGATGCTGGAAACAACGCAAGAGCAGGAACTATTCCCATTCATCCCAAAACCATCCAAAGGATCTTCGAGCTTAAAACCCCAGAGGAATTGGGAATTCCTGCATATGAAATACCACCTGAACAACCAATCCTCTTAGAATTCATTAAGTTTCTGGGCTACAATGAAAACCTTGAAAAACTTAGTGCCTTCAAAAGAAGCAGATTCCCACCCATATGGAACTTCATGTTCTCAACCTTGAACAGAACCCTCACCTGCAAATATGGTAGCCAGGACCAAACAAGCCCTAAAATCATTAATATCATGTATGGTCTATACTTCTAGAGAAATTTCGACTATGCCACAATCCTCTACGAGGAACTTCTGGCCACAGTAACCACCAAAAACAATGCTCTTGCAAGAGGCAAGCGTGTAGGAGAAGATAAGAACTTAAAGACAATCAGATTCCCAAGGCTCATAAGCTTGGTCATCAGAGAAGCTTTCGAAACTCTTCAGCTAACGCAACAAGGAGATCCAACTCCATTCTGGACGATGTCTTCCTTTAGACCAACAATCGTAGGTATGTATCCCTCTACTCGCAGAGTCCCCAGGACTACGCTAAATCTGATTCATCCATAACATCTAGCCATCCGTAAATATAGACACACTGCCTAACCTCAATAACCTGAGGTAGGATCCCCAGCGTACTTAGGTCCTGAGCCTCAATTTGATGTATCCTCAGAGAGTGAAGCAGAGGAAGAAGGACCAGAGGTAAGAGTACCCAAAGAGGGGTCTTCCTGAAAGAGAGATGGAGGATGAAAATGTAGTTGACAGAGCACCCACAGAAGGGGCTGTCACAGAGGGAGCAGAAGATGCTGCAGAAGGAGGGGCAGAGAATTCGACCTCCTCTGACAGCAGTGAGCCTGAGCGTGAGAATCCCGAGTTTTCTAACCCCGTAGAAGCCTAGAGCACAGAGAGATTAGAAAACGATGTTCCAACGAACACACATGTGCATTTTAGGACACCCTCTCTCACTCCCAGTGCTGCCACGTAAACTGTCCATGAGGATCAAGCTCATATGGACATTGAAGAAGAGGTGCACACCTCGAACCCAAACCAGCCTAACCCGTCAGAGGCAGTCCTTCATGACTTTGATACGCACTTAGCCGGGGGGAGTCAACTTTGATAGTGGTGTCCAGTTGCCCCATGACACTAATAGGTCACCTACACACAATGATGCCTTTGTGGCTCATTTAGAAGGATTACAGAATAGGCCTGGGATTTTCCATATCCCGCATAGTCTTTGCCCAACTCAGGGGCGGTGGGATGACCTAGTTGCCACAAGGAAGACGAGTCTTGGTCATGACTCTTCCCATCACATCCGTTTTTGCCTCTTCTGATTATGAGGAGGAAGAGGAAAATGTGAACAGAACACCCAGAGATGTATCTCCTCAGACGAAACATCAAGGACCGGGTGGAAGTCCTTCCAAAGTCAACGCTAAAACAACTCTGAAAGAAGGCGCCTCTGAACTCGAGGCTCAATTGGAAACATCTGTTGGTTCCAATGTTCCCAGCTCTGATCTTGTCACTAAAAAAGAGTTCAAAGTCTTTTGTGATGAGATTAGAAACTCCTTGAATGAGTATAAACTTATCAATCCAGGTTTGGAGGAGCAGAGGAAAACTGCTGATACTACTCTGCAAGGTGAGCTCACAAACATCAAGAAACAACTGGCAGAAATTGCTCAAAAGTTAGCAGATCTGGAGAAGGCAAGATCTGATGAATCGAAAAAGCTTCAATCAGAGATCGAAGCTCTGAAGATAACACTCATTGATGATCAGAAGGATTCTTCCAGCAGAGCCCCTCCCACTATCACTCTGTCAGAAGCTAACATTAGAGCTCTGACAGAGGTGATAAATAACTATGTCGCTGCTGCCATCAACAATTTACCAACATCCTTTGCTACACCAACTGCTGCTACATCAACCCCTATCTCTACTATCCCACGCCCTAATGATCGACCAATAACCATAGGATACATGGGAGAATTCAGAAAGGAGGTCTTGATCCGCATGATGACCATTTCCTAAAAAATTGTGGGTAAAGCCCAGGTTGCAGAGAAATATGTTCAACAAACTCTGGACGCCCACAAATTTAACTTTGGCGGTCAAGTAGACGAAGTGAGAACTGCTGCTACTGAAGTGAAAGATGTACTGAAGAAGGCTACTCTTGAGTTCTGTGATCTCATCACAGAGACCAATTCAAGGAAGAGATCTGTTGGTGAACCATCTGCTACTAGGGAATCTAAAAGGGTCAAGTTTGTTGATCCAGACATTCCTAAGATCTGTACCTCTGACGATGATAATATGGAAGATGGGTTTGATCAACAAAAGGGGGAGAACTACGAAGACAAACTTAACTACACCTTCAAAGCCAGACAAATCAAAACCCCAACAGAAACCTCCACTACAACAGAATCTCCAGCAGAAACCATCCTTCTTGATACTCCTTCTCAATTCCTAACCAGAACAGAACCAGAGAGGACAAACCCATCCTCTGCTGAAGAATCCTTAAACCAACCACCCAACACAACCACAACCTTGATAATCTACGATCCACACCAGAACGAAATAGCAGAATCTCTAGAAATCTTAACAGAAGGAACTAATGCAACAGAGAATCCAGCAGAGGCAAACACATCAGAAGTTCGAGCTGACAAAGGAAAGAAGAAGATTACAGAAGAACCATATTTTAGGTCTCATGTTAGTGGAATAGAAGTATAGGGACCATATTTGACAATTCTTGTAAATACCTTTTCTAGGGTATAAATAGTTTGCTTTAATCCTAGTTTAGGGTTAATGATCATTATTGCTTTAGCAGATTAATTTCCTTTGTACGGCTACATTGATAGCTTTCTGTTCATGAATGACAAGTGAGATTTATGACTTATTCTACTGATTTGTGTTGATTGTTTGATTGCACTTGTTAATCTGGGATCCACAATTGGTATCAGAGCAGAAAGACGATTGATTCAAAGGTAAAATTCTTATTCTGGTCATTCAAAAGTTTAGTCGACTGTTTCATTGAAAAAGATTTTTCTTCGCTTTGGTTTAAGTGTAAAAACTTGAAATTGAGGCTTGAAAAATCATCTTTATTGTGTTTCTAGAGTCATATCAAATTTTGGGTTGTTTTGATTAAGCATTAAATCAACAATTTTAAGATTTTTGGTTTATGGGTTTTAAACTCTCCGTTCTTGACAAAAACTCAACTTTTGCTTCAAATGTTCTTGATTAATCGATTTGGTCAGTTGTTTTTGCTTTCCCTACCTGCTTGTTTTGGTTCTAAAGTGATTGCATAAAATTTCCAAGTCAAAAGAGGTGCATATTCGATTTCCAGGTAAGTTTTTCGAGTTCCAGTGTTTGAATACGGGACTCAGTTCTTGAGTTCTGGTTCCAATTTTAAATAACGGATCCTGAAAATCATACCAGATCATATTCTGGTTCCTGTGTATTTCCGGGTTCTCAATACCGGATCTGTTTTTGGTTTCGAATTCATCAATTCCGGTTCCTTTACTTCCAGAATCCTTACATTTCAGATCCGATACTCATTTTACTTACCCCCGAATTTGACTCTGGATCTCTCACATTCCGGATCCTTGTTCCGGTTCTGGATCCCACATACCGTATCTCATAATTCTGGAACTATGATTTCGGATCTTGCACTCCGGATCTTACCTCTGCACACTTAATTTTTATTAATCAGTTTATGTTTGGTACTTTCTTTTTGTGTTCCTTTCTGTTTATTCTTGATCCGTTATAGGAATTGCGTTAGGTTACCACTCCCTTAGGAATTTGCGTTAGTTTGTGCGTTAGATCACTCGTTACCTTTGAATCATCCTACTCATCTTACGATCACACAAGTGCTCACCATGAATGCTCAAGACGCATTAGCTATTGGCTCGGAACTCAAGCCTCCGATCTTATACCGCAGGGAGTACAATGTCTGGAAGAATCGATTTATGTGCTTCATCGAGACCAAGCCGTTATATGAAGAGATTCTCTGATCATTGACGGAAGGTCCGACTATTCTACCCTGATGGACGTTCCAACACAAGAAGGCGGGCCTCCAGCGCATAAAGTGCCCAAGCCATACGATAAGCTGTCGGTTGAAGAAAAGAGGAAAGCCGATGGAGATAAGTTGGCGAAGGCTTATCTAGTATACAGTCTTCCCAACAATATCTACTGCAGCATTGACAGTTACAAGGACACAACTAAAGGTATGTGGGACCAACTCGCGAAGATCATGCAAGGCAGTCGTGAGGGTAATCAACTATAGATAACCAAATGCCTCACCCGCTATGAATCCTTTAAAGCCAAACGAGGGGAATCACTCACTGAAACCTACGAGCGTTTCTGCACACTCCTCAATGAATTGCATAAGAACAAAATCTTCAAGTCGAACCACGAGTGCAACATCAAGTTCCTCAACAACCTTCAAGCTGAATAGAAGGGATTTGTTCTACACGTCCGTCACAACCGATCATTAGAGAGTGTTCCGCTGCATGAGCTCTACGAGATGTTGCTCAAAGACGAAGATGATGTACGTGAGCTGATGGGAGATCAAAAGTCTAGTAAAATGACAAAAGAAGATCCTCTTGCCCTCATGTCTCACAAGAAAGACAAGCAAGCACAACACAGTTCGTTTAGAGAGGAAGCGCAAAGTGAATCTGAACGTGAAGATGACGAACCTGAAAGTGATTCTGATCCAGAACTTGATAGCATAAAGAAGGTCGTTGCCTTGCTGTCCTGGGAGTACGATAGGAAGAAGTTCTTCAAGAAGCCAACCAACAACAACCAGCGATACTCCACCAATACAAAGCGTCGGGACTACCGAGATAAGTACGACGACAAACGCAAGTTTCATGAAGGAAGGAAGAAGAACGATGACGGAAAGCGATCTGAAGGAAAGTCTGACGATCGAGCTGATGATGAACCACTGAAATGCTACAACTGCGGAAGGCACGGTCACTTCGCCAAAGACTGTCAGAAACCTGTAGTACGCAATGCTGAGTACTACAAGAACAAGATGCTTCTATCAAGGCAGAAAGAAGCGTGTAAAGCGCTACTGGTGGAAGAAGATCATTGGCGCCAACTGACTGATGAAGAAGACAACGACGAGGAAGCCCATATGTGCTACACTGGCCTCAACCCTGAAGAATCTGAATCTGAGGATGACTCTTCTGGAGAGAAGAAGGACAAAAGCGAAAGTCAGGTATGTAGTTCTTCTAATGCTGACTTAATTAATCAGATGCAAATTATGGTGCGTACCTTAGATACCTTCAAACTTAAGGTTAAAACCAAAGACGCCCAAATCTCTAAGCTAGAAGCCGACGCTAAGATTAAATATGATACCATAGGCAAGCTAGCTATTGAAAAGGCTGATGACAAATGTGTGATAGAAAACTATCAAACTGAATGCTCGGCCATTTCAAAGAGAGCTAAAATCCTTGAGACTCAAATATCTGAATATACACAAAAGTTAGAAAAGTCTCAGGAGGAGTATTCTAAGAGCATTGTAATTCAAGAGAATGTTCAAAAAGAAAATGAGTTGTTGACCACTAAGCTTAAGGATCTTGAATCCAAACTTTATAAACTTGGTCAATCTGAACAAACCATCCACTTGAACAAACCAAAGGAGTTCAAATATTACAACTCACAATGGGGACTCGGATATGATAATCCGTGTTACCTAAAGAAAATCTTCTCTAAGGTTCCCACTCTTTATGAATTCAATTTCATGGGCCTAGATAAGAAATATCCTGAGTACAAGATCAAGTGGACTAAGCCATCTCCGGAAGATGAGGAGAAAGAGGATTTTAAATGAAAAACAGGTATTACTCTACCAAAAATAGAGGCTAAACCTAAACCTGCTAATCCTAATTCAGAAGATAACACAAAATCGGAAGATGAGTCGCCTAGGAAAAAGATAAATGTACAAATACCTTTCGTGTACGAAACGCTAAATGCGTCATATTTAAAAAGCAAAACTCATTATCTCTCCAACGATTACTTCAACATCTGTTCGCTTGTCAAAATGGTGGAAACTCCGGTTTCCGTTACGGCAACACCAGATGTAGATTCTAACGATAAATCAGAGTTCAAACGTTATGTTCCACCTCTGATTTTGGAAAACATCATTTTTAAACTTGAAGAATCGATTGCGAGGGATAAGGTCATTTATGAATCCGAAAGAACTGTACTTTTAGCTACTATCGAGAAGCTCAAAAAGAACAAACCCGAGACATTACCCGAATCAGAAAGAGCGAGTTATCGAACTGAGCTTGCTAAATTGACTTCTCAACTGTCCGCCTTGGCGACATAAGCTTTAACGCTGAGAATGGCTAAGGAAAATCCAGTGGATACTCCAATGACGCCTGTCACTCCTGAAACAATCTCGTTTGACTCTGCACCAATTTATTCAGATAGTTCCTCATGTAAAGCCTTTCTAGGAGTGTTAAATGACACAAATGATTCGAATTTGAGCTGTAACGAAAAAGGTAAGGCGATTCAACCCGATTCTGTTCAAAAGAATCTTTTTCTAGTTTTTGATAACCCTTTTGCGGATAACTCCTCGTCCGACTCTGATGGTGAAACACCACTTGATTCTGTACGAAGGTTTTCTGAGTTTATGAATTCCTCTGCTTGTCTTGATGATGAATTTTCTAAGATTGATTTTGCTCCAAAGCTTGCTAGTCACACTCAATTCTTAGAAAATATGCCCAAACCGGTTAATTTTGAAAAAGGTGAATGTTCTAATTCTAAAACCGTTTCTAAGACCATTTCAAAATCTAAATCTAAACGTCGGTCCAAGAAACGTGCTAAAACCGGTAAGAGCTCTTCCAAATAAACGTTCTACTCAAGCTCCTTTGACAATAACTCTAATGTAATTTCAGATAGAAAGGGTCGGGGGAAAGAAGTTCGGAAAGAGTGGGTAGAGAAGAAGTCTAAGTTGCGACCTGAGAAGACCAAGTCATTTACTCCTTTTTTGCTTATTAGGAAAAATAACAACAATCATGGTTTTGGTTTGAATAACTCTGTTGAACATGGTTTTAAATTTCCAATTAAACTTGATAATGTTCAGCAATTGATTGAAATTACGTGTGATTGTGTTTTTTGTTCTTTATGTGGAGTGAATGATTTGATTGTGTCTAAAAATGCATCTGATTGGTTTGGTACTTATCATGTTTTTAATTCCAACGCTTCTCGTAAGTCTTCAAGGAAAAGACCCAGATCTAAACGGGTCTCTGTTGGTCCCGAAGGGTTATACAAGTTTGTAGAAGGTGGAGGGGGGGGGGGGGGGGTTAAATACAAACACACAAAATTTTACTTTCTAAATTGTTTATTGATATAATCAAACAATTTGCAACTTGTTGCAGAACAAGATTAAGGATTAACCTAATCTAAACAAGTTAAGAACACTAAGTTTCTTGCACTAGAATTAAGACAGAGAGGAGATAAGAATATTAAAGATAAATATTCTAACACTAAGAAATAGAGAAGAAGATGGCCGAGCACTTCATTTCTGAAGTAGGGTTCTTCTTATATACTGCATGCATTTAATGCATGGCAGTATTACTTTACACGTGGCAGCAGCTGATTGGTTGCATGGGTTGACCTTTGTAGATAACCTTAGTAGCCGCATGGTGTACAGTGTAGAATCAGAGTTGGTTGTACGATTCTGGACAGAAGGGATGTTCGTTCTGACATTTCGTACGGAGACGTGCAAAGGGAAAGACAAAAGTAACTTGTAGAGTAGACCTCATGGTCAGCGTTCGTTGAACAGTTCTTTATCAGCGAATGATAAAGCTCAGCGTTCGCTGAAGTCTTCTACTTGAAACTTCACGTTGAGTGGACAGGTCTTGCTTCGCTGATATCCACATCAGTTCATTAGTAGACTTGTCGCTGGTTCTTGGGTTTGATCTTCGACTTCAGCGTAGAACCTTTGTTAACGTGAAACTTGTCTTCAAGGATCATAAGTAAACAACTAAACTATCAGCGATCACCAAAAGTACTGAACAGGCTCAAAGCTTTATGGTGAACAGTGTTTGCTGAATATTTAAACTTAGAGAGCGAGAGTTCCTATCAGCGGTACTGTAGAGTCATAGTACTTATCAGCGATAGTGAAACTCTAATACATATTGTTTACTTACAATTTTCACTAAGTGTTTCTAAAGGGTCATTATCAACTCACTGAGGGTTTGGATCAACAATCTCCCCCTATTTGATTATGACATAGCAATGAAGGAAAATTGCTAAATATGAAAACATAAAGATAAAAAGAACTGATAAAATATTTGTCCCTTTTACTGTTTTCTGGGATCTTTTGAGTACTGATGTAGTAAAGTACATTCGTTGAAATTTTTCTTTGAACTTCGTAAAGGTTACAGAGGGAAGTGGAAAAATTACAAGTACAGCAAAATAAATTTACAAGTACAAAAGATATGAGCTAATAAGGATAGAAAGATTACAAGGAAATCCTATCAGCCTTCAAAAGGTTCTTCCTTAACGAGAAGTTCATCAAGGGTCTTTGTTGTAGGGATCATCCAGTCAGGGACAGTTTCTCCCTGATTTCTTCTTTCTTGTGCTTCTTTGAAGATCAGGGGCTTGAGATATCGTGCCTGAAGATCGCGTCTGAATTCACACCAGTAGATGAGATCCTTAAGCTGTTCGATGGGAGTGATGGGAAGCTCAGAGACACGTTGAAAATGTTGTCCTTCATCATAGTCGTGAAAGAAGATACCATAAGATTCGCTTATGACTTTTCCAGGAATGAATCTTTCACCAGGAGGCAGAGAGGTGTCAACCGCTGAGAGGTCAGGTTCAGGACCAAGTACTTCAGCACGTGAAAAACCAATGCCTATTTCGTTCCGGATAGTAGGACCTGAATTTGAAGGTTTAGACTTTTTTCTTTATAGAGGCCCTTCTTTGTTGAGTTGCAAGAGGAGTGGGAGGAGGAATATCCACAGCAGAAGAAACCAAGTCGATCTGTCGATTTATAAGTTTTTCGAAATGATCCTTGTATTTAGAACGTGTGCGCTGAATGGCTATTTTGATCTCCAACCATTCAGAGAGACTGTACTTCGTGATAGCATCAGCATAGAGGGTTTCTGTTGTACCGTTTTCTCTGAATATCTCAACCTCAACAATTGGAACTTTGATGGTCGATCTTCCAGTGATATGTACCTTGTTAATTCTGGCAGCACGATATCGAAAGTGTACTTTCTCTTTGCACCATTTCAAGGTAGATTGAGATACCTTGGTATTTTCTTCGATAATCTTCTGGGCGTCTTCCCACAACTGACATTGAACTTCGATGGGAGTTCTTTTCAGTGTGGGATCTTTCACCGATTGTTGGGCAAGCTGAATGGCGAGAGCCTTATCTTTTTCTTTAGCTTCCTTTCTTTCGGCGAGTATCCTTTCAGCTCTGAGGTGATCAGCGAATTCCTTCTTTGATAGTCTGAACTTTTGAGGAACAAGAACTTTGGAGTGAGGGAGGATGATTCGCTGATCCTTGAACTTCTTGATTATCTCTTCTCTCCTTTTCTGATCCTCTTCACTTAGCTTTTGAGGAGCTAAGGAAGGTCTGTTTTTGTGAGAGAGCAATTGTTCTTCAGGTTCATCGGTCTTAGTGATTAAATCCAAGACCGGGATTATTTCTTCAGCTCTTGTGGCTGGGATTATTGTTGGTGCAGCAGTGGGGACTTCAGCTGGCTCCTCAAGCAGGGGAGAGGACTAGCTGAAACACATCGATCGTTTAAGTAAGATCATGGGAAGAAAGAGATAGAGAAAGGAATATGGTTAAGTGTATAGAGGTTTTATGGAGAGGAGAACTGAAATAGAGAAGGGATAGAGGAGGGATGCAGAGTAAGGGAAGAGGAGATATTGTACCTGACAAACTGGCTTTATCTGAAGGATGGCCAGATTGCCTTCTGCAGCGAGGCCTTTGTTTTTGCCTTTATCAGCTTCAGATGCTGCAGGCTTTGTCTTAGTCGTCTCCCCTGATGGTTCATTTATAGAAATCCCTTTCACAGGGACCTTCTTGGGCTCAACAAAGAAGAAGTCATCATCGTCATCATCATCATCATTTTTATGAGTTGATGATGGTTCGTCGTCAGAGATGTCGACAGCTTCATCGTCTTCAGCTTCTTCTTTAGACTCGTCCTCATCAGCGTAAGGTTCGGTTACATCAACAACAGCTTCCTTATGTTGCTCTTCGAGTTGCTCCCCCTCAGATACAGAGGGAGGTTTATCGGTTTCCTCAGGGTTTTCAATTCCCTGAGGTTTATCAGAAGAAGCAGCAACAACTTCAGTTTCATTTGTCTCCCCTTCTTCAGCATGGGGAAGACCTTCTTGAACCTTCTCCCCGTCTTCCTCATGATGAGGTTGGGAGGAAACAACAACATCAACATCAGTATGAGAATCACTGTCTTCTTGGCCAGTGAGTCCCATGCATAATTCAACCACTGCTAATCTGTCATCTATGCCAGATATAGCAGGAGCAAGTGTTTGAAGATCCTCTCGATCATCCTGAGTGAACTGTGAAGGAGTACAGGTTAGAGCGTTCAGGCGATCGAGGACTTGCTGAAGGAGATCCTTGACCGTGGAGACCTTACCCTGGAGAGTTACCATTTCTGTCTTCAGTGTTGTGACTTCACTGGACAGAGTGGCGAAGTTTGTTGCGAGGGTTGTGTTGGTGAGGTTGAGATCGTTGACGATTGTGGAGTTGGTGGCGAGAGTAGTAGCAAACTGAGCAATGCTACCATCCACCTTCTCCAGATCAGCACTGGAGGCTTTCTTATCAACAACCTCGGTCAACTTTTTAAGATTCTCTCCAGCGTCTGTAACTGCTGAAGAGTTGGTGGAGAGAGTGGTGTTGTAAGATTCCACCTTTGTGACCAGATCTTTTAGGGAGTTGTTGATATCTCCCAAATTAGGACCTGAAAAAGTTATTAACTTATGAACAGAGGAAAGCTCAGAAGTTTGGGGTTGTGAGAGAGGAGTATGTGGAGTTATGTGTATACCTACGGGATGGTTGATGAAGTCCTCGAAGTTTCGATGACCTGTAAACGTTTCATAATCGTCTTCCAGAGAGCCTTTATGCTGGGAAGTTTCTGCAGGTCCTGTAGATTGACCTATCATCCTCTGAAGATATTCAGCATTAGTATCGCTGAGGATGACGTTTGTTGAAGAGAATGGGGGGAATATTGGTGGAGTGTCCAAAGAAAGAGTTGGAGGAGTGAAGGATGAGAAGAATGGTTGGGTGCGGAGTTCAGCGTTGGATCCGCTGATGAATACTTCTTCAGTCCTTAAAAGGTCTGAAGTAGAGGGGTTCTGTTCTATGTTTATTACCTCAGCGTTTAGAGACACTGAAGTTGGGATGGAAGGGGTGGCTTGAACAGATGTGGCAGAGTGTACCACGAAACTATCCAGCGACTCTTGTACAAGATGAGTCGTGGAGTCTTCAGCATGTGAATGCTTGGAGGGTTGCTCCTTGGTTTTCTTGATCCTTTCGGAATCAAGTTGGGAAGTAGAGTGTTTCCTTTTATGAGAAGGAGTGGAGGGTGCATCGTGGGTATCAACGGTGGGGATTTCCGCTGAAGTAGCCGCAGAAATAGAAGAAGGAGGATTAAGAATAGATAAGAGATCAGAGAGACGTACCTCGGTTGGCATGGGGCTGAAGTCTAGCACCTTAGGGCCAACTTGAGAGAGTCTCAGATCACCCTCTTTTGGGTATTTTTCCCTGAGTCCTTTTAGAAAGACGAAGCTGATGAATCGGGGGTATGGAACGCATGTAGGTCTGTCAGCCATGTCCACCCTGAACGCAAGATCGTCGTAAATGATCGAGGCCCAGTCAACATGGAGACCTTTCAGCAATGCACAGCCGGATTTTGCTGTCATACAACTTATCAGGTGGGCGAAGATGAAGTTCATATCGCTTTGCATCTTGGACTTTTTTATCAAGGTCAGCTTCTTCTCAGGCTTTTTATCCCTCCCTGTGTCCCATGTGTAACCCATTGCATCAAAGAAGGCAGTGATTGCTTCCCTATCAGCATAGTTTTTGTGGTTTGGTAGAGGGACAAAGCATTTTTCTTTGGTAGCCGTGGGTAGGCTGAGTGCACGCCTGATAATGGCGGGATTGATTCTGGTGGTGCCAAATTTGGTGTCACAGAGAATGACATCAAGGAGTTTGGTTGGGTCTTTGGGTGAAGGGACTTGAGCTCATCTGGCAGTATACCAGAACTGAGATAAAAGAAATTTATGAGCAGGGGGTACAATGGTTAGGGCTGTAGATAAGCAGCAGGTTTTGAGAAAATTCACAGCATCATCCAGATGTGTGACGTGCTTTTTCGGAGGAAAATCGAAAAGCGCATAGTGGTTGTTGTGTTGGAATTTAACCTTATCAAGTTTGAACTTGACCTAAGGAGCCTTGGTGATAACCACTTTCTCAGCAGTAGTGGGGGTTTTAGCAGAAGGAGCTTCAGAGGTTGCCATTTCTGTGTAACACATAAAACCATGAAGAAAAAATATCTTAATGTGGAGAGATTTTCCAATAAGATGTTTTCAAATTTTGTACATTTCATTCAGACAAAAAAAATGTCTTTATGAAGATTAGGGTTTTTCTTGTTTTGAAAAAGAAATACAAAACATGGAGAGTATGTGTTTTCCAGTTTCTATTTGAAGAAGAGATTCTGGAAAAACATATTAAGAACAAGTTTAAGATTTGTGTTTTAAACTTGATGAACAACCATGAAGGATGTGTTCATAAAATCATGAAAAGAAAATGATTTTATTTTTAAAAAAGTTATTTTGTTTGATCTTTTGAAAACAAAGATAAGATCAGAAACAAGTTAAAACAGGTAAATAATAAGAATATTAACCTTGTTGTCGTAGAAGAAGATGAACAGTTTCTGGAAACTTGAGTTCAAAATGCAACAGTAATCCTTTTCTTGAAGAAGAAGTTGTTCGCGTAAAGGAAAAATGTAAACTCGAATGGGTTTATATAGTGAGAGTAGAGAGAGAAAAAACTATGAGCGGGAAAAGTTTTTCATGATGACACGGACACGTGTTTGCATTTGATTGGATAGAAAACGAAACGTGCAAACGTGTGTCAGAAAAAGAACGTACCGGGGTTTATCCGTTAGGATGACGTCATAAACGTCCTTTCATATTTTAGGATGTCTCTGAGGTTTTTGAAAGCTCAGGGACACTTTTGAAAACATGAAGCACTGAATAGAAATATCAGTGTTGGTTTTTAAAAATTTCAAAATATCGCTGATAAGGAAGAGATATTCAGCAATGCAGTCTGTTTTGAAATCTCTTAGTTCTAGGCGAACGTCAGCGAGTAAAGAAACATACCTCGATATCAGCGAATCAATTTTGTTCAGAGAGAAGGTGATAGAAATGGGTTATATAAGTTCATTGTTATCACTGATCAAATGTGAACTTCTGAATATTTTACTCTTCAAAGTTCAGCATTCCAAGCTCGCTGATGAGAAAGTTAAACCTTGTCTCATCAAGAGGTTTGGTAAAAAGATCAGCTAACTGAAAGTCAGTTGGGATAAAGTGAAGTTCTATATCACCATTCATCACATGATCTCTGATAAAATGATACCTGATTTCGATGTGTTTGGTCTTTGAGTGTAGCACTGGATTGTTGGCTATAGCGATGGCACTAGTGCTGTCGCAATAGATTGGAATTTTCGAGAGCTGAAGGTCGTAGTCCAGTAGTTGATTTCGCATCCACAAGACTTGAGAACAACAGCTTCCAGCAGCTTCGTACTTAGCTTTAGCGGTTGAGGTGGACACTGAGTTTTGCTTTTTACTTGTCCAACTCACCAGATTTCCACCCAGGAGCTGACAGCCTCCTGTGGTGCTTTTCCTATCCAATTTGCAACCTGCAAAATCACCATCTGAATAGGCGATTGGATCAAACCCCAAGTCTTTGGGATACCAAAGACCTAGGTTAGGAGTACCCTTAAGGTATCGAAAAATTCGCTTTACAGCGATCATATGAGATTCCTTAGGTTCAGCTTGATATCGTGTACACAAACAGGTTGCGTACATTATCTCAGGTCGGCTAGCTGTAAGATACAGAAGAGAGCCGATCATTCCACGGTACGTCGTGACATTAACAGGTATTCCAGAAGAATCCTAGTTTAGTGTCAGCGGTTGTGCCATAGGGGTTTTCATAGCTGAACTCTTAGTTAAATCAAATTTCTCCAGCATATCTTTAACATACTTTCCCTGATTAATGAAAGTTCCCTTTTCATTTTGTTTTATCTGAAGACCAAGGAAATATGTTAGCTCACCCATCATACTCATTTTATACTCTGCTTTCATCCTTTCAGAGAAACGAGTACAAAGGTCAGGGTTAGTAGAACCAAATATAATATCATCAACATATATTTGTACGAGAATAATATGACCTTTTACTTTCCTGAAAAATAGAGTCTTATCGATTTTACCACGCTCAAATTTTTCAATATGGAGATAAGTAGAGAGAGTGTCATACCATGCACGAGGAGCTTGCTTTAAGCCATAAATTGCCTTATCCAGTTTATAAACATAACCTGGATGCTTAGGATCTGAGAATCCTGGAGGTTGTTCCACGTAGACTTCTTCATTCAGCTTTCCATTTAGGAACGCTGACTTAACATCCATCTGATAAACTTTGAAGTCTTTGTGTACAACGTATGCTAATAAAATACGTATAGCTTCTAGTCTTGCCACTGGGGCAAAGGTTTCGTCGTAATCTATACCTTCCTCTTGTCTGTATCCCTGAGCAACAAGACGAGCCTTGTTGCGGGTTACAGTTCCATGTTCATCCAACTTGTTTTGATAGACCCATTTAGTGCCTATCACTGACTTGTCAGATGGACGAGGAACAATCTTCCAAACTTTGTTTCTTTCAAATTCAGTCAGCTCTTCTTGCATAGTGCTGACCCAGTTTGGATCTTGGAGGGCATCATCTGTTTTCTTTGGTTCAATCAGAGAAATAAAGTAAACAAATAAGCAAATGTTACCTGCACTTCGTCGAGTCTGAACACCAGCGTTTGGATCACCAAGAATCTGATCAATAGGGTGATTGATAGTCCATCGCTGAGCAGGAGCATAAGTCGCTGACTCAACCGGAACTTGAGGAGCTAAAGATGAGGCTTTAGCAGCTTCTGGTATTTCAGTCAAGTGAGGAAAAGGTGCAGATGGCATTTCATTCACTGATTGCTGAGAAGTAGATGATATGTCTGAGACATTTTGTTCAGAAGCAGGCATAGTGTTTAGAGGAATAGCTGAGACCCATGATGTTTCAGCTTCACTAGTCTGCATGTTTGGGATGATAGTAGGACCATCATCTTCAACGGTATGAGTATGAGGAGTGGGAACGTCGTCTGAATCACCAAGATGAGAAAACATCCAATGATTCAGTTCTTCAGAATCAACAGAAGGTTTAGAGTTCGCTGAACGGGATTCGTTAAAGGTGACGTGAATAGTTTCTTCGACAGTCTGTCTTCTTCGATTGAAGACTCTGAAGGCTTTGGAGATAGAAGAATATCCAAGAAAGAATCCATCCTCAGCCTTAGGATCAAACTTTCCAAGAGCATCTCTGTTGTTCAGTATGAAACACTGACATCCAAATATGTGAAGAAAGATGATAGAAGGCTTTCTCCCATGAAAACGTTCATAGGCTGTCTTCTTGAATCTTTTGACGATCAACGACCTGTTTTGAGTAAAATAAGCAGTGTTACCAGCTTCTGTCCAAAACTAAGTAGGCATGTGAGAATCGCTGAGCATTGAACGTTCAGCTTCTATAATAGTTCGATTTCTTCTTTCAGCGACTCCATTTTGTTGCGGTGTTCTCATTGAAGAAAAGTTGTGAGAAATACCCTTACTTTCAAAGAAGGAATTAAGAGAACTATTTTTGAATTCAGTTCCATGATCACTCCTTATTGAGCGAACGGTCATGTTGTTCAAGACTTCCATTTTCCTGACAAAGGTGATGAGTTCTTCAGGGGTGTCACTCTTAGAACGGAGAAACATTACCCAGGTATAGCGAGAGAATTCATCAACTATGACCAGCGTATATTTCTTTCCTGCAATGGATTGTTTGTTAACAGGGCCAAACAAATCCATATGGAGAAGTTGTAGAGGAGATGACACTGAGGAAACTTGCTTAGACTTGAAGCTTGCTTTGGTCTGTTTTCCTTTCACACACGCTGAACATAAGGACTCTTTAGTGTATGAGTGTTGAGGTAGACCAGTGACTAACTCTTTAGAAGAAAGAGTGTTCAGTGTCTTGAAGTTGAGATGGGAGAGCCTCTTATGCCATAGCCAGTTGACATCAGATGAGGCCTTTGAGAAGAAACATGAGTTCTCAGTGGTTGTAGAGTCCATGTTTATAACGTAAACATTTTCTAAACGATAACCGCTGAGAGATATCTTCTCCTTTTTGTCAGTGACAAAGCAGGATTCCTTAGTGAAAATCACTTTGTTATCCTTGTCACATAGCTGACTTATGCTAAGAAGACTATGCTTCAGTCCTTCAACATATGCGACTCTTCCAAAGGTTGTTGTACTATTAGAGAGTACACCGAACCCTCGGGTATAGCCTTTTCCATTTCCACCGAAAGTCACAGAGGGACCTTTCTCTTCCTTATACTCAGTGAGCAGGTTCTTCTTTCCAGTCATGTGTCTAGAGCATCCACTATCGAGATACCAGATACCCTTCTTAACCTGCAAACAAAGGAAGATTAGTTTGACTTGGGTACCCATTTCATCATGTGTACACACTTGTCAGTGGAGGTAGAAGAGGTGGAAGGTTCAGCAGTCTTCGCAGCATTTGAAGATTCAGCTTTGTTAGTTTTCACTTTGGTTATTTTCTTAACCTCAGTGGTCTTCTTTGCTTTGGGGGCATTAATCTTCACCTTAGCTGCCTTTTCAGCTTTGGTGGCTGTGGGGCACTTACTAGCAACATGATTTGTAAGTCCACAGCGATAACATTTCCTATAACTAAAAGTAGCTTTAGGACCATTTGCATGCTTACCCGTTAATTTTAAATAAACAGGGCCAACACCAAGTATCCCTTTGGTATTGGAAATGGGAGGAACTATCAGTTCTTCAAATTTCTTACCAATTATATCCACTTTAAGTCTAGGAGTAGATCGCTGAATAAATCCAGGGATCTTATTCTTAGAAGTAGAGGGATAAGTCACTGAAGCTTTAGAAGCATTCAGCTTAGGTACAAAGGTACCCTTCTGAGGTTTTGGATAAATAATTTTCTCTTTACCTTTAGAAACTAAGGTAGAGATTTTTCTTCAGGGATAGGAGTTTTTGAAGAGGAACACTGAGAAGATGAAGTATCAGCGATAGAGGAGGCAAACATTCCAAACTTAAGCATGGAGTTATCAGTGGTTGGTTTTTCAATGTCAGCTTTATAACCAAGACCACGTTTGTCAATCAGAGGAATCTGATACTAAATTATCTCAGTAATCGTTGTTGAGGATTTACACCATCCTTCAACAGTAGCTTTTTCAGCTTTTAATGCAGCGATAGCTTGTTCGCGTTCGATTTTGACTTGCTGATTTATATGAACTTGATCATTTAAATCTTCTTCAATTTTAAAAATCTTTTCTATTTGAAGGTTACAGTTTTTAAGTTGTTCAGCTCAATCAAGGTTTTGATTTTCAACAACAGTTTTGCCATTCATAGCTTCATATAAACTAATAGTCAGGAGATCGATCTTTCGAAGACTATCAGCTTCATCAATATCTGAAATATTGGTAAAGAAAGAAGGTGATACCTTAGTAGCAGAGACTGAAGTAGAGGGAATGTCAGACTTTTCTTCCTCATCTTCGATTTTAGCCATGAGACAGAGATTGGCCTCATCATCATCTTCAGAGTCAGATGATTCTTCTTCATCAGAAGCAGCCCAATCATAATCAGGCATCATGCCTTTTCCTTTCTTCTTAAAGCCTTTCAGCTTTGCATACCTTTCTTTCAGCTTGGTGTACTTTTCATCTCTAGACCTGGGGTTAGAGGATTTCTTGGGGAAAGCTGAGTTTCTAAAAACTTTCTTTAACCTGCACTCGCTAGCAAATTGTCCTATCTTTTCATAGTTAAAGCAAGTAGCAGTAGCCTTATCAACAAGGGTTGATGATCTTGGCTTGTCAGTAATAGCAAGAGGTTTGTTCTTTCTGAAAATTTTCTTTTTGGAGAATCTCCTGAACTTATTAGAAAGGAGAGCCATAGATTCATCAAGATTTGAAGAGTCGGGATCTGATGAGCATTCAGAGTTAGTCTCCAACTCAGTGATAGTGATAGTAGATCGCTGAGTGGAAGGTGACTCTGAGATTAAAGCAACAGGGGTGCTTTTGGAATCTTTTACAAGATTCTTCTTAAGATGACTCGATTGCTCATGATTAAGCATCGTGCCATATAAGGTAGAAAGAGTCATAGATTTAAGATCTTTTGACAGCTTGAGACACATTGAATAACTGTCCCAGCTTTCAGGTAAATATTCTAGGAACTTTGTCAGAAGTTCAAAGTTAGAATATTCCTTACCAACGGTTTTCAGATCTATTATTAAACAGTTAAAACGTTGGTGTACTTCAGAGAGAGATTCATTCTTACTACAAATGAAGCTTTCGTACTGTCTTACCAGGTTGATCTTTCGTGAGTCCTGGACTTCAGAAGTACCTTCATATTGAACATGGATTCTGTCCCAGATGGCTTTGGAGGTTTTTAGATTCATGACGGAATGGTAAACTTCGTCAGGAAGAGCCATGGAAAGAATGGATCTGGCTTTGGTGTCGATAGCCACTTTCTTCTTGTCTTCATCAGTCCACATATGAATTTCCTTAGGAATCAACCTTTCAGGAATGGCAGCTCTATCAGCAGTACCTGGGACTTCAGGGTCAATTCTCATAGGAATATATGGGTCGTTTTCGATGTAGTAAGGCATAGTAGGGTCTACACCTTCTAAGAAGAGTATCATCCTATTTTTCCATAGATTGAAGTTATATCTGGAAAATCTGGGAGGTTTTGCAAGAGAACCATTATCAATATAATTAGTGTTTGTGTTGGTAGCCATTTTAGGAAATAGCAAGGAAGAGAAAAGATTAGTATAGACAGGATCTTGTTTATGAGATTAAACAAATCTGCTCTGATACCACTTGTTGGTCCCGAAGGGTTATACAAGTTTGTAGAAGGGGGGGGGGGGGGGGGTTGAATACAAACACACAGATTTTTACTTTCTAAATTGTTTATTGATATAATCAAACAATCTACAACTTGTTGCGGAACAAGATTAAGGATTAACCTAATCTAAACAAGTTAAGAACACTAAGTTTCTTGCACTAGAATTAAGACAGAGAGGAGACAAGAATATTAAAGATAAATATTCTAACACTAAGAAAGAGAGAAGAAGATGGCCGAGCACTTCATTTCTGAAGTAGGGTTCTTCTTATATACTGCATGCATTTAATGCATGGCAGTATTACTTTACACATGGCAGCAGCTGATTGGTTGCATGGGTTGACATTTGTAGACAACCTTAGTAGCCGCATGGTGTACAGTGTAGAATCAGAGTTGGTTGTACGATTCTGGACAGAAGGGATGTCCGTTCTGACATTTCGTACGGAGACGTGCAAGGGGAAAGACAAAAGTAACTTGTAGAGTAGACCTCATGATCAGCGTTCGTTGAACAGTTCTTTATCAGCGAATGATAAAGCTCAGCGTTCGCTAAAATCTTCTACTTGAAACTTCACGTTGAGTGGACAGGTCTTGCTTCGCTGATATCCGCATCAGTTCATTAGTAGACTTGTCGCTGGTTCTTGGGCTTGATCTTCGACTTCAGCGTAGAACCTTTGTTGACGTGAAACTTGTCTTCAGGGATCATAAGTAAACAACTAAACTATCAGCGATCACCAAAAGTACTGAACAGGCTCAGAGCTTTATGGTGAACAGTGTTCGCTGAATATTTAAACATAGAGAGCGAGAGTTCCTATCAGTGGTACTGTAGAGTCATAGTACTTATCAGCGATGGTGAAACTCTAATACATATTGTTTACTTACAATTTTCACTAAGTGTTTCTAAAGGGTCATTATCAAATCACTGAGGGTTTGGATCAACAATCTCAAACAAAGGTGTCGCACCTAACACCCAAGGACCCATTTACAGATGGGTACCTAAACAACCTTAATTTTATTTTGTAGCCCGATCATGTGTGGTTTCTAGACTCCGGATGCTCCAAACACATGACTGGTAAACGGGAGCTACTCACCAACTTCAAGGAGAAGTATTGTGGTGATGTTAGATTTGGCAATGATAACGTGGCCCCGATCTTGGGCTACGGCGACCTCATTCAGGACAACCTCACCATCAAGCGTGTGTCCTACATCGAAGGCCTTGGTCACAACCTCTTTAGCATCGGCCAGTTCTGCGACAAGAATCTTGAAGTCAGATACAAGGTGAAGCGGTGCAGTATTCGTGACGATGATGTAACGGAGATCCTCACCGGTACTCGACGGATGAACCTCTATACCATCGATCTTGCCGCTGTAAAGACCGACAAAGCCGTGTGCCTTCTTTCAAAAGCCACTACTCAACAGAACTGGCTGTGGCATCGACGACTCTCTCATTTGAACTTCAAGAATATCAACAAGCTGGTGCTGGGTGGACTCCTGAAGGGTATGCTGGAACTAAAGTTTGCAAAGGAACATCTCTGCTCTGCATGCGAGATGGGTAAGATGAAGAAGGTGTCTCACAAGCCGAAGCCGGTTCCTAGCACGTCCAGACCTCTAGAGCTGATCCACATGGATCTCTGCGGCCCAATGCGCGTCCAAAGCATAAGCCATAAGAAGTACGTCTTAGTAATGGTGGACGACTACTCGCGATACACCTGGGTCAAGTTCCTCCGTTCAAAGGACGAGACTCATGGGGTCATAGTCAACCACCTGAAGGGAGTCCAGAACAACCTGCAGCTGATCGTCATCGCGATTCAAACGGATAACGGAACCGAGTTCAAGAATCGTATCATCGGTGATTTTCTCACATCAGTTGGAATTTCACACAACCTCTCGGCAGCTAGGACTCCTCAACAGAACGACATGGTGGAACGACACAACCGCACTTTGGTGGAAGCGGCATGCACCATGCTGACTCAGTACGGGCTTCCGATGTTCTTATTGGCCAAAGCTATCGCAACGGCATGCTACACTCAGAATAGGTCCATCATCCACAAACGCTTCAACAAGACGCCATACGAGCTCATCAACAAACTCACCCCCAACATCAACTACTTTCATGCGTTCGGGTGCAAGTGCTTCATGCTGAACGACAAGGATGATCTCGGCAAGCTTAAGCTATAGGCGGACGAAGGGATTTTCATCGGCTATTCAACCTCTTCCAAAGCATATCGAGTCTACAATAAGAGGACCAAGAGTGTCATTGAGAGTATAAATTTGACCTTCGACGAATTGGTCGATTTGGCTTCTGAACGAACCTGTTCAACACCCGTGCTTACTGGAGTGTTGGCTTCTGATCACTCTAGATCGGAACCCAAGCACACGACAGTAGATCCTTCGACGGCCAATACATCGAAATCACATCCATCCGAGTTAGATCTAATGTTTGAAAATTTCTATAATGATTATTATCTCCCCCCTGTATCTACTGATGCTTCTTTGAACGCAAATGGAGCTGTAGTGGTGTCGACACACGTCTCAGGTCCTCCACCAACCCCCAACACTACATCTTCTGAGGACTCGCCCTTTTCACCCGTGATAGAGACGATGCCATCTTCAAGTACAACAACGGTGACCGCAACTCCATCCCAGTGGTTCAACCCACTCCATCTTCTTCGGGAACAAGCAACAGTACTGACACAACTACCGAATCTTCGTCCACCGCTGTTGTTTCCCAACCTGCGGCCGCCGACCGATTATATACAGTTCCATCTTTAGAAGCGGTTCAGAACTTACCTTTAGGCTCCTACATCGATGCTGACAATTCTGAACCTCTCTCGGACCCGCTACCTCACACGTGGAAGTGGACTCAAGCGCACCCACCTGAGCAAATTATTAGAGATCTGTCTGCTCCTGTCCAAACTAGAGCAACGACGGAAACCGAAGACGAAGCTGCCCCTGCACTTCTGAGCAATACTAAAAAACGGGCGGCTACGGGAAATTAGTGCCTCTTCTCCATCTTCCTCAGCAATGTTGAACCTACAACGGTTAAAGACACCTTACACAACCCGGACTGGATAATGGCCATGCAAGAGGACCTGAATGAATTTGAAAGCCTCAAAGTTTGGCGCCTGGTCCCTCGCCCGAAGAACAAGACCATTATCGGAACGAAATGGATCTTCAAGAATAAGAAGGACGAGAACGGGATCGTTGTAAGGAACAAGGCTCGCTTGGTGGCGAAAGGATATCGACAACAAGAGGGGATCAACTACGAAGAGACGTTCGCACCGGTTGCCCGAATCGAAGCTATTCGGATGTTCCTCGCGTACGTCGCTCACAAAAACTTCACCGTCTTTCAAATGGACGTGAAGACGGCGTTTCTCAACGGTAAACTCAAAGAGGAAGTCTATGTCTCTTAGCTAGAAGGTTTCGTCAGTCAAGATCACCCCAACCATGTGTATCGCCTCGACAGAGCGTTGTATGGACTCAAGCAAGCACCGAGAGCGTGGTATGATGAATTATCAATTTTTTTAACGAATTCCGGCTTCTCGAAAAGTAAGATCGACACAACCCTTTTCATCAAAAGGGAAGGTGAGGATATAATTTTAATTCAAGTTTACGTCGATGACATTATTTTTGGCTCAACGAACCCACGATACTGTTACAAAATTTCAGTCCTCTTGAAAGCCCATTTTAAAATTAGTATGATGGGTCAGATGAATTTCTTTCTCGGTCTTCAAGTTAAACAACTGTCGACCGGGATATTCATCAATCAATCTAAGTACATCGCGGATATTGTTTGGAAATTCAAGATGGAACAGTGTACACCCATGAAAACTCCTATGTCACCGGGTACGAAGTTACACGCCGATCCTGACGGAAAGGACGTGAATACTACTACCTATAGAGGAATTATAGGATCGTTGATGTATTTAATGGCAAGTAGGCCGGACATAATGTTTTCAACCTTTCTGTGTGCCAGATTTCAATCTAAACCTAAAGAGTCACATATGATAGCAGTTAAGCGTATTCTTCGTTATTTAAAAGGTACTGCTAATCTTGGCCTTTGGTACCCTAAGGACACAAGTTCTGAGCTTACAACATTTTTTGATGCTGATCATGCGGGGAGTATGCTCGACCGGAAGAGCACCACGGGTCACGTCCAGTTCCTTGGCGACAAGTTGGTTAGTTGGGCCTCCAAGAAGCAAACGTGTGTCTCCACCTCCACGACGGAAGCGGAGTATGTGGCCGCGGCTAGTTGCTGCTCCCAAGTGATCTGGATGCGGACGCAACTGAAGGACTACGGGTACAACTACTCGAACATCCCGATCTATTGCGACTCCAAGAGTGCCATCGCCATCACGAGCAATCCGGTTCAACATACATAGACAAAGCATATTGACGTGCGCTACCATTTCATTAAAGACCATGTAGAAAGAGGTACGGTCGAACTCTACTTCGTAAATACAGAAAATCAACTAGCAAATCTGTTTACCAAGGCTTTGGACGCAAAACGGTTCAATGAAGTCGTGTCCAAGTTGGGTATGCTCAATCTGAAAGTGTGAGTCAGTGCTGTAGTTGTCACACCTTTCCTACACCACGGGATAACTGTATCTTGAGCAGTTACACTTGTCTCGCAGTGTGGTTTAGGTGTTTCAAGCACATCGGTGACATGTACTCTGTATTTCCATTTTAGTGTTTCTTTCGTTTTTCGGTTTTTACATGTTTCTTTAATTCTATCTGTCTAGTCTTTGTTTTTCCATTTATTTCCCGTGCTACTAACCGTTTACACTACAAGGTGTTTCCTCGACTGATGTATCCCTAAGGTATGTTTTCTCGTTTATGTGAGGAGAGAGTTGCAATTTTTGATAAATTGAGGGGGAGAAGTGTCATGTTGACAAGTCAAGGGGGAGCATAGCAGTTATTGACAACTTGAGGGGGAGAGTTGTTTTCGAAGTGTTGAGGGGGAGAAGTAAAATTTTCAAAACCTGAGGGGCTAAAAGTGTAAATTTTAAACTCAGGGAAAATTTTAGAAATTTTTCAAACTTTAGGGGTAATTTTCGCCAAAAGCCAAAAGTTGATACAAAGTTGGGACCGGGAGAGTTAAGGCGTCCGGTACCAGATTCACTTCCGGTATCGACTGGTATAAATACCAGATTTTCTTTACGAATCCTCACAATTTCAAATTCTTCGTGCCCAAACTCTCTCCGACCCAACTTCTTCTCACATTCTCTACACTTGGGTTTTTTGCATCCAATCAATCTCCGATCTTCACAAAAACATCCAGGTATGTACTCTAAACTATGTTAAATCGATCTAGCCTAATCAAATCGGACATCACAACCTCAAATTTGATCGACTATTGTCGATTTCGATAAAGTCGGCGCCGTTCGGGTTTCAAACCTTTCGGTTCGCCATGCTTTGCCTAAAATCAATGTTCTACACATGAAATTGACTCTAAATCGACTAGATTAAGCGAGGTTCGCCATTGATTCAGCCCTTATATCGATCGATTTTGGGTTTAGTATCGCGACAGTCTCATTTAGGGTTCCGGGTTCATACGATCCGGAATGGAGTTCCGGAAGAGCTTCATTCCGGAAGATGTGAGATCCGGTACTTGTTCCAGATCCTTATTAGTTCTGGTATGCTTAAGTTCCGGAATCAGTCCCATTTAGTTTCGGATCCTTACGAGTTCCGGTAATCCTTTGTTTCGGATCCTGTCCCTATTAGGCTCCGTATCCTATGTGGTTCCGGAAGGCACTCTGGTTCCGGATCCTTTAGGGTTCTGGACTCCACACCGGATCTTGGGTTCCGGACTCCATTCCGGATCCGGATCATATCCACTCAGGGACTACTGTTTCATTGAATTTCAATTGGATGTTTGGTACTCTGTGACTTAATTAAATGTGTACACTCACTCCGGGCTCGTTAAGACCCGAGTAGTGAATTGTTTCGGACTGTCACCGACTCTCGGTGTTTCCAAATCCGAGAATACGGGCCCCGGGACAAGCTTTTGACTTACACAAGCCATGAACACTCAACACCTTATTATCTTTAAACAGGTACATCATGGCACAACCGAATCCACCCCAAGGCGATGCCCTACTACTTCTAGTAGGTCCGAACCTACCCCATAGTGCCAACAATTTCCACATGGACACGGCAAATCTTATATGCCAATGTCCAGTCATCGTGGAAATTCTGAAGCGTCGCACACTCAATCGAGCATTGACAGCCACCGCTCTAGTTCTAGCCGTATATGTGCACCAGCTATGGCGCTCACTCACACCCGTCACACGCGGCCAACAATTCATCCTTTAAGGTCGCATAGGCGATTCCCAGGTGCTAATAACTCGCGACATCTTCCGCCAGATCCTTGAACTGCCGGAAGCGACAGCAAGACCAGAACGTGTTACCTACGACGCTCAGGTTTCCGATACAGTACTCTGTCGGGATCTGCACGCCCTCGGTTACGATGTCGTGCTCGGCCAGCCGTCGCACTTCTCGAGAATTCATCTTCAGCCTGTCTGGTACACCTTGTTCACAATACTGAACATGTGTTTATCAGCAATCAACAATGGCATAGATCAGACGATCGTGATCCTGCTCAGACTATTCCACAGCATCATGTACAACCGCCACTTCGACTACGCATCTACACTTTGGAAGGAACTGATCGAGAAGTTCCAGAAGAAGCAAGGCAGTCGACGCCTCACATTCCTGCCGTTCCCGCGCTTTCTACAGCTGATCGTCGCTCACTTCATGGTGACAGACCTGACGATTCCTCGACGCGCCGATCACGTGGTAATGTGCTCAACCAAAATGACTAGGATCCAGAACAAGCAGGTGATCCCGAACCTAGTCCCCATGCTCATTCCAAATGACTTGCTAGCTATCGTGGACCAATCGGCACCGAGTGTGATAGCTTATAGGAGAGAGAATAACCTAGACGCTCCGATGGTCCAGCCAGATCTGACAGGACCTCCTCAAGGAGCGTGACCCAAGAGACATGAGGGTCCGACGAGTAGGGGCTCTCGGACGCGGCGTGACGAGAGAAAATATAGTGAGGGGAACAGGCGTGGGCAGTGCCGGTAGGTCAACACACGATCCTAGCTTGTCCCGACACCCACATACTCTACCACGTGTACCTACACCACCTAGAGACGATGATCCAGAACTGCACGACGTGGTGGTGGATGAACAAGCCGAGGAAGAGGCAGCCTCTTCTTCCAGCTCCGAGCCCGACTCAGCCTCCGAACCAGCTTCCGGGTCCACATCTGGCTCTGGCTCAGGGTCCGAATCCGAGTCTCAATCAAGCTCGGCTTCAAGTTCCCAATCAGGGTTAGAGGAATCCGGTAGTGAGGCTACTGAGTCGGATGATGACGATGATGATGACACACCCCAAACCGAAGCCATTTCTGGAGAGAAAAGGAGAGCGAAGGGTGTTTTAGTTGAAAAAGAAAAGGAAAGTGAGCATGTGCGTGAAAGGAAGAGTAAGAGAAAAAATGAGAGTGAACGAGTGATGGAGCAATCTTCACAGTTTGCTCCCAACCAGCCTCCACCTAGCCAGGCAGCCACATCTGCTACCCCGTCGCATCCGTTGTGACATGGTATTGAAGAAGACGTTG
The DNA here is from genome assembly GCA_033807775.1 of Saussurea involucrata. NCBI lineage: Eukaryota > Viridiplantae > Streptophyta > Magnoliopsida > Asterales > Asteraceae > Saussurea > Saussurea involucrata. Next base: position 235,862,013 of record CM066321.1, on the reverse strand, counting down.
TGGGCCTAGCGACGCACTTGCACACCCCACCTAGGCACTCAGTTTCCTCTCAAAAGGAAACTGTTTCAACTTCACACGGGGATTCGACACAACTGCCACCGGTCTCTCACTTGGAGAGTTCTGGTGTTGAAATAAGAGAACACCAGCCCCGGTTCTCGACTTCTTTCGGTGCACAAACGAGTCTAGATCCATTTGCTGAATTCATTCCTTTGGCTAGGACACCGGTCATATCTACTGCTAACATCGAGAGTCATCGTGCCTCGACCGGAACGCCCAGAGTAAGTCTACCTTTTGGTAGCGTGCAAGGACAGGGCAGAAGACCTGCCACGGCTATCATTAAGCCAACCGTGAGTGCAGGCGGTACTACGGTGCAACCCACCACAATTACTACAACTGGGAGGCTAAGTGCTCCAGGAGTTACTACCCCGGAGTTCGTCTCCAAGGAAACTATGGACGGTGCCTTAAAGGCTGTCCAAACAGAGATATTGAAGAAGCTATCGGATGAAATGGCGTTTATCAGAAGGATAGTCTTGGGAAAGGGCATGGCTATAGAAGTTCCCCCTACTCAACCACAGATCATAATGCCTCCGCCAACCCCGAACCTCCAGAATATGAGCATCGAGGCACTCAAAGCCGCACTACTCGACAAGCTCCTGTCCCAATCCAACACTGACGCCTCATCTGAAGCCGGCGTGAGTGAGTATTCTATTCTCACAAACCCAACCACCACCCTAGTCACTCTAACTGATTCACAAGCCCAACTCAACTCCAAGCTTGATACACTTACATGGACCTTAACCGAAGTCAAGAAAACCCTCGAGACTCTATCCGAGAGGGTTGCTAGCTTAAAAGACACATGTAAGGGTCAGGCACAGGGCTCCAAATGACAACTTGATGATCAGGAGGATCCTAACCAGCATGAGGGGGAAAAACGACTTAGACTGACTGAGCTGTGAACTTCAACGACAGAACCTTCAACCGTCACTCCAGTTGAACCTGAATCACAACAACAGCCTGAATACTTAGAAATGGTTCAGGATATGGAGCTATCAACACCGATCAGAGATACAGTGCCAGAGTCAGCAGACCCAACGGTTGAAAAGCCCGAGGGTCAATCAGAAGAAATATTATTGCTGACGGTTCCGGAAAGTCTAGTCCTAGAATTGATCGTTGAGGACTCTACTGGCGATCCGGAACTAGAAATAGAATGGAGAGAGAAAGTCGTGCTAGCCATTCAATCATAGACAGATGCTTTGTGGAACTTTTCTGATGAACATGAGTTCATGAATGACGACGACTACGACTAGTTCCTCCTTCAAAGTAAACAGATATCGATCTCTCAGCATGATGTACACGATACTGCAGGTAATTCAAAGCTTCCAACTCCAGACCCGGAAACGGCTCCACCTCAACCTGCTCAACCAGCTCGTTGGGAAAGAGTCCGGATCTTGGTTCCATATCTGGAGGAATCACAGAAGAAGATTTTTGCCCACTGGATCAGGTCATTTGACCGGGTCATGTGCCATGGGGTCTCATTTTTTAAAGATCCAGTTCGCGCACAATATTTAGAAGTAATGAAGAGAAGCAGAATGGTCCACCAAGTCCGAACGCGACACAGAATTACAGAGATTGTAGAGATCGTGTCTGATAAAGTTCTCAGTGTATGGTTCCCGGTATTCATAGTTAAAAGGGATGACGGAAAAGATTGGGTATTCTCGGAAGCCGACTTCAGACATTTGAATCTGAACGACTTCATGGTTCTGCTAAAAGAGTTGAAGACCCGCACCATCCGACCGTTATCGTACACCAAAGCCCTCGAGACGATAAAGAGATTTATGAAGTGCACTATCACACTTGCTTACATCAACGACTTCCAGTTGGGTTTAGAAAGCAATCAGAAAAAGATAAACATTCTGAAGCCCAATCTGAATCTTCCTGAAGACGGACAGGTCATTCTATTCTTTCCAAACCAGAAACAGGGATTGTGTATCTGAACAACAAAGGAGAGAAAAGGTACATGAGGATCAGCGAGTTGCACAAGTTCAGAGAGGGAACTTTGATGAACATACAGAACGTACTGAAGAGGATCATATAAGAAGAGAAAGAGTCGCCAGAGAACTTCGCCAACGTCAAAAAGTATCTAGCTGAAGAGCTTCTCAAAGCAATCGAAGAACGGCTAGAGTTAAGGAAATCCATTCGGCACTTCGAGATATTATTCGCTATTCGAAAGCGTTATGTCCCTACCTGGCGTGAGATCGAACTTCAATTCCAAGGGGGAGATTGTTAGGTCTCATGTTAGTGGAATAGAAGTATAAGGACCATATTTGACAATTCTTGTAAATACCTTTTCTAGAGTATAAAGAGTTTGCTTTAATCTTAGTTTAGGGTTTATGGTCATTATTGCTTTAGCAGATTAATTTCCTTTGTACGACTACATTGATAGCTTTCTGTTCATGAATGACAAGTGAGATTTATGACTTATTCTACTGATTTGTGTAGATTGTTTGATTTCACTTGTTAATCTGGGATCCACACCAAGTGCTGTTGCTCAACCACAACCACCACCATCCACCAAACAGGATACATATCTATCTTCTCTTGAAGAGGTGTATGCCTTCCCATATGCTGAGAGAGATCTAATTCCAGTCAACTCTGTTCCCATCAACCCTTACTTGAATCCTAAACGAGCCAACCAGCTGACAGGTGAGAGAAGAAGATTCATTGCAACGAAGACTAACCTCTCTGGAAGGATAAATACTTCTTTCAACTTTGTAAGAATTCAGAGGATCTTCCTAAAGAACTTCTCTCACAACAAGGTTGCCTACCACACGTACACAGTTGAGATGGAAAATGAAGACTCAGAATCTTTCAACGACAATGACCTTGTTCTGCTCAATCCATATGATCTCCTCAATTTGCATGCTTATTGCCTCAACTTCACAGAAAGGCAAAAGGCCGCCAGGACTGCACAAGCCGAAATTTTGCTAGCTATGGAAGAGCATGTGAACCTCAGAACCTAAATCGACTTCCAACATGGAATCAATTTTGAAATGGAAAAACTGAGCATTGGGCCTCCAAATGAGAGTCTTGTGGGACTTGAACACTACCCCATGGGATCCCTTGTAGCCAATCCAGAAGCATTCATCTGTCGACAGAAATGGATCAAGAAAGACATCAGATTAGCAGAAGCCCATAAGTACTCATCACAGTCTCTGAAATATCTCCGAAAGATCGTATAAAAGAGGCCCCAAGCTCCAAGTGCCCTCAAGAAGTCATTAATAGTTTTGTTAGGCATCTAACTCTCACTCTAGAATTCAGGGACTTAATCATGAGATTTGATAGGATTCTGAGAGGAAACTATTATGATTGAATTTTTACTATCTTTTATGCTATGTAATGTACTCATCTTATGAAAGAAGTAAAACGTTTTACAGATGATGTTTTTCTCCTCTTTGTCTTTAGGAGAAGATTGTTAGCCCCAAGTATGCCAATGTAAAAGTATTGAAAATATCACAAGTCAGAAGGAAGTCAGAGAACATGACTTCAGAGATCAAACTGAAGACTTAGCAGAAGAATAACAGAAGACCATCAGAGATCGTCAGAGCTCTGGCAGAAGACCTCTGATAGATCGTCAGAGAACAAGTTCGCCAGAAGACCTTCAGAGCTCTGGCATATGACCTCTGGTGAATGAAGATCTCTGTGAAGCTGAAATCTCATAGAAATCTCTAAGTGATAGACAAGTGTCCATACTTTCCACGTCAGCCCTAAAAGGATGAATACATACTTTCCACGTGTCATCACAGGGTTAGATAGTACACTGTCTATTGCTTTTTCAGACTATAAATAGAACGTTAGTGGAGAACACAATTGTAAGCTTTTGTAAGAATCGTTACTAGAATTGTGAGAGCATAAACACTGCACAATTCCATCCCACTTCTAGTGTATGATCTGTAACTTGAGAGATTTCAGAATACACACACAAGAAAAGTGTTCTTGGTGTTATTCATATTTCAATATACGAGAAGTTTGTTATTCAATCTTGTTATCTTTTACTTTTCATTATATTGTTATTCTCTCATTGCTTAATGTTACACACAATCACTGATACACAAATAGATTTATTATGCTTCCGCTATCTTTGATCTCTCTGTTTGTATGAGACAAGGTGAATCTGGGAACCTACACTACGGATATGTTCCTGCTATACGGGGGTACGAAAGGAGATTTGTATATTCGAGGATACTCAGATGCTAGCTTTCAAACCGACCGTGATGACTTCAAGTCACAATTTGGATTTATGTTTACATTGAATGGTGGTGCCGTGAGTTGGAAGAGTTTCAAGAAGAGCACAATTGCATATTTTACTACAGAGTCAGAATACCTGGCAGCGTCAGACACTGAGAAAGAGGTCGTATGCATGAAGAAATTCATTACAGACCTTGGTATAGTTCCTAGCATAAATGGCCCCGTCGAGATCTACTGCGACAATGAGTTAGAGATCTTACAGAAGCAAAAAAGAAATTTCTTTTTCTGACAAATGCAAAGAATATGAGGAAGTTTTAAAGATGAAAGGTGAGGAGGTTAAAACATCAGAGTATGAAAGGCTAAACTTTGTTGCTTTGAAAAATTATTTTCAAAAAGAAAGGGAAGTTTTACACCAGTCTTTACAAATAATGGAACTTTTGATAAAGAAGTACCAGGATGCACAAAATCTGCACATCAAAATCAATTCACAAATGGACACTCAAGGTCTAGGTTTCAGTGACCTTGATCCTTTCACTAGAAGGATGAAGACATTTATGTCCTCAACCTTCTGTGTTGGGAAAGTTCAGATGCATGATTGTACATCCTCTGGTACAAGTGTTTTCAAAAGAACAAAAACCTCAGAAGGGTCAAGGACTAGGAGACTCAACTTCAGAAATGTCAGCTATGACTCCTCTGATCATGAAAAGGTTACAGAACCATCTATCAAGTTAATTCACGATCAAGGAAAAGAAGACATCATCTCCTAAGTCTGTGAAAAGTCTTGATCAAAATGAGATCTTCAACTTTAACTCTTTCAAAGAACAGAAGTCTGTCACTTCTATGGTTGGTCCCTCTTATGTAAAATCTCAGACTGAACTCAATCCAGAAGCATCAGTCCTCTCTCCCACCTCTGAGGATGTTAGAACAACTTTTGAAGAGGATCTACAAAGAGTTCTTGAGAAAAACTCCATTTTTGAGGCCTTAAAACCAAAGTTCAGAAGATTCAAAACTTGCACCATCAGAGATCTGAACTTCTCTGACTCCAACAGAGCAAGCTTATGTCACAAACCTACAGAGACTCATCTCTGACAGAGCCTCCAGAGACTTTCTAGACTCTGACTCAGAGGTTGATGAGCAAGTTTTTTGTGCTCCAGATAATATCTTGCACAAACCAAAATAGATATTTGTTGGATCTGGAATTTTAAACAATATCATTTATGTTCCAAAGAACCAATCCAGAATTCCACTTTGTCCTGATTTTAAGTGTATGGGTGTCAGAATCTTATCCTTCGAGGAGTTGGAAAAGAAGAAGAAAGAGAAAGCCATGAGTACTTCAATCAATCAAACATCTGTACCTTATGTTTATAAACCTCTAAGATTCACTCCAAAACAAAAACGAAAATGGAAAGTTAATGACTCACCTATTTCTAACTCTGCAGTGAATCACAGAGGAAACCAACCTTTTTGGGCCAAGGAACCACATTATCATAGGAATGCCAATTTCCAGAAAACACCTCGAGATGGGAAGTTTGTTAAAACCTCTGATTCCAGACATTTCAATTTTCAAAAGGCATGTAATCCAAAGATGATGAATCAAAACAATAATTTACATAAATCATTCCCATGTTCAATTAATTGCAATTGTTTTAAGATTTTATTGAAACTTCAGAATCATCTAAATGGTCTTCATTGCATTCTGAACTGGTCACCAAAGAAGAAAAATCCTAAGACCAGATCTCAGAAAGTGCAAGGAAAAGCCTCTGGCAAACCATCCCAGGATGGAAAGCCAGAAGGTAAGTCTGTTAACCCCAAGTCTAACAAGAAAGGACCCATTATGCAATGGGTACCTAAGAAATCCTAATATGTCTTGCAGAAACAGCATGTGCAAATATGGTACTTAGACTCTGGCTGTTCAAGGCACATGACTGGAAATAAGGAGCTACTGACCTCATTCAAAGAGAAAATGGGAGGTGCAATAACTTTTTGGAGGAGATGGGCAAGGGTAGATTAGAGGTTATGGGGTTTTAACCAATGGTGGAGTATCAGTTTCAAAAGTTGCTTATGTAGAAGGGTTAAATCATAATTTGCTTAGCATAAGTCAACTCTGTGATCATGGTTTTGATGTCAACTTTAAGAAGAAATATTGTTCTTTGTTAGTTTCAGAGTCTAGTCAAGAATTGCTCAGAGTTGACAGAAAAGGCAATCTTTATAAAATAAATTTTAATCCAAATCCAAAATCTAATACAAAAAGACTCTGTTTAGTTTCTTTGAACAAAGAAGATGCCTGGCTCTGGCACAAAAGATTTGCACATCTAAAATTTTCAAATCTTGACAAGCTTGTGAAACTAAATCTGGCAAAAGGACCATCTTTGTCGTGCATGTGAAATGGGCAAGCTTAAAAAGGCTTCACACAGAACAAAGAGTGATCATAATTGTCCTAGACCTTTACACATGTTGCATGTGGATCTCTGTGGTCCCATCTTTATGCAAAGTCTCTCTGGAAAGAAGTATATTCTGGTTCTTATTGATGAATGTTCTAGATATACTTGGGTTAAGTTCATCAGAGCAAAATCTGATGTCCCAGAGATACTGATAAATTTGTTGAAGAGGATTCACGTTCTGCTAAGTTTAAAAGTACAGAAGATGAGAAGTGATAATGGGACAAAATTTAGGAATGCAAGACTTGAATCATACCTCACAGAAGAGGGTATCTCTCAGAACTTCTCTGCTGCCATAACTCCTCAACAGAATGATGTTGTTGAGAGAAGGAACAGGACTCTGGTAGAAGCTACCAGAACCATGCTAGTAGAATCTAATCTATCAACCAACTTCTGGGCAGAAGCAGTTTCAACAGCCAATTTCACCCAAAATAGGTCTATCATAGTGAAGAGATTCAAAAAGACTGCTTATGAACTCATCAACAACAGAAGGCCTGTGAAGTACTTTCATGTTTTTGGCTGCAGATGCTATATTCTGAATGACATAGAGCAACTTGGGAAGTTTGGTAGAAAGGATGATGAAGGGAAATTTATTGGATATTCTCTAACTTCAAAAGCTTACAGAGTCTAATATTAGAACCAAGGTCATTCTGGAAAGCATCAATGTATCCTTTGATGATAGAACATCAAGCTTCTCTAAAAGCAAATCATAAGAGAGGATACATATCATAGAGGAGCCTAGTTCTTCAATGACAAGAGAAGAGAATATCAATATGATATTCAATGATTTCTTTGATGATGAAGATTCCTCTGAGCTCATCAACAAAGGAAATCAAGTTCAAGGTTCTGAAGCACAGCAACAATCAGGTAAATCCTTGTCAGGTCCTTCAAATAGTTCACCATCTACTTCCTTGACTACAGGTCCAACTCAAGGAGAAAGTTCAAGACAACAGTATGAGGAAGAAGAACCTGAACCTGAACCATCATCATCCCTGATGAAAAACATTGGATGAAATTCCATTTACACAAGTTCACCATCACAGAGCCATGTTGGTACCTTACAGAGCAATGAAGCCACTCTTCAGAGTAGTGTGCCTCATAACCCTGGTGCCAATCCTCAGAGCTCTGAAGCTGTCAATCATCCATTTCCTTCAGAGACATAGACACTACCTCTTGTCCATGCTCCCATGACTAGATGGACAAAGAATCACCCACATCATCAGATCATTGGTTCTCCTGAAGATGGTGTGAAGACAAGGTCAGCCACAATCAATGAGTCTTTCTTTGTTGTGGATCCCAGATATGTATGCAATCACAATTAATCAACACAAACAGTAATCATAAGTCATAAATCTCTCTTGTATTGAAGAACTGTTGAAGGAATAAAGCGGCAGACTGTGTAGCCGTATACAAGGTTTTGCAAAATAGTAATACTGATCATTAACCTAAAACTAGGTTAAACAAAAGCTATTTATACCCAAAGGGTATTTACAAGAAATAACAAGATAAGACCCCGAACTTCTAATTCCACACATATTAAGACCTAACAATCTCCCCCTTGGTATGAAGTTCGCGTTCACGCCAGTCTGGAACATAGCGCTTTCGGATGGCAAAGAGCACTTCAAAATATCTGATGCTGCTTCTGAATTCAAGTCGGTCTTCAATGGCTTTGAGAAGATCTTCGGCAAGGTACTCGCGAAGATTGACATACTGCTCTGGAGGAGCATTCTTGACTTCTTCTTCTAAAATCTTCTTTAGATCAGACTGGATTTTCACCAATGTTCCCTCGCTAAATTTATGCACTTCACTTTTTCTGATGAACTGTTTCTTCCCTTTTCCGTTCAGATACACGAACCCTGTTTCTGGTTTAGAAAGTAAAGAGTGTACTTGTGCGTCTTCAGGGATGTTCAGATTGGGCTTTAAGATGTTGATCTTTTTCGGATTACTTTCGAGTCCCAACTGAAAGTCTTCAATATAGGATAATGTGATCGTGCACTTCATGAATCTTTTGATAGCTTCGAGGGCTTTGGTATAAGGTAGAGGCCGAATAGTAAGAGTCTTCAAAAATCTGAGTAGAACTGGAAAATCTCTCAGGCAAAGATGTTTGAAATCGGATTCTGAGAAGTTCAAATATTTCCGTCATCCCTTTTTACTGAAAAGGTCGGGAAGACGACTTTTACGATTCTGTCTGATTCAATACTCACGATTTCGATGATTATGTGCTTAGAGTAAACCTGATGTCTCATTCTGCCTCTTTTCATAACTTCCACATACTGCGATCTGATCGGCTCATCAAGGAACGTGGCCCCATGGCATTGTACAGGGTCAAGAGGCCTTATCCAGTGAGCGAAGATTTTCTTCTGAGATTCTTCCAGATACGGTACTAAGATTTGAAACCTTTCCCAACGAGCTGGTTGAGGATGTTGGGGTGGGATCGCTTCTGGAATTGACACAATAGTTTCAGATGAACCTGCAGGATCAGTAAGATCAGCCGAAGCGGTAGATACATGTTCACCCAGAAGAAGAAGTTGGTCATAATCAAACTCTGTCATCAATTCGTCATCGCCCTGTATTTCCCACAAGGCATCAGTTTCTGTCTGAATAGCAACAATCGCTCTTTGCCTCTAATCAGTTTCAAGTTCCAGATCGCCGGCCGAGTCCTCATCAATAAGTTCTAGGACGGGCCGCTCCAAAACTGTTGGCATTGACGTGTCTTCCGATGGACCTTCGGGCTTTTCAACCGTTGGGTCTGCTGACTCTTCTAAGTTGTCTCTGACCGGTGAAGAAATCTCCATGTCCTGAACCATTTCGGACTCTGACGGTTGTTGTTGCTGTGGTTCAGTTGGAGTTACCGTTGAAGTTTCTGCCGCCGCGGATGACAGCTCGGTCAGTCTTATTCTTTTCCCCCCTCATGTTGATCACGGTCATCCGGATCATCTTGTCTTCATTTGGTACTTTGGACCTGACCCTTACAGGTGTCTTCAAGGCTGGCGACCCTCTCGGTTAGCCGGTCGAGGGCCTGCCTGACATCGGATAGTTGGGCCGTAATTGAGTCGGTCGGTGCGATAGGGGGCGGTGGTTGGGTTTGCGAGCGGAGAATGTTCACTAAATCTGCATCAGCCGAGGCGGAAATGTTTGAGTCGGTCAACAACTTGTCCAGTAAGGCGGCTTTGAGATCATCAACGGACATGTGCTGGACAGCCGGAGCGGTTGACGGTTGGGATAGTCTGAGTTGAGGAGTCGGTGGAGGAGCCGAAGATGTCGTGGCTTTACCAGTGATAGATCGACGAATGAACGCCAAGTCCTCGGAAACCTGCTTCATAATATCCGATTGGACAGCCTTTAAGGCACCGTCCACATATTCCTTGGAGACGAACTTCGGGTAACTAACTCCGGCGGCACTTAGCCCTTCCGTTGTAGTAGCTGCAGTGGATTGCACAGCAGTACCGCCTACATTCACGGTTGGCGTGATGATAGTCGTGGTAGGACTTCCGCCCTGTCCTTGCGAACTACCAAAAGGTAGAGTCGCTCTGGGCGTTCCGATCGAGGCACGAAGACTCTCGACGTTAGCAGAATCAATGACCCGTGTCCTAGCCAAAGGAATGTCAATATCGAAGGGATCTAGACTCAATTGTGCATCCAAAGAAGGCGAGACCGGGGGAGGCTGGTCTCTAGTTTCAACACCAGAACTCTCCAAGTGAGAGACCAATGGAAGTTGTGCTTGATCCCCGTGAGAAGTTGAAACCGGATCCTTTTGAGAGGAAACGGATTGGCTAGGGGGGTTGTGCAAGTGCGTCGCTGGGCCCACGACGTCTTCTGAAGGCTGGTTGGGGGTAACCTGTGAAGATTTCCCCATCACTCGCTCTCGGTCATTTTTTAACTTACTTCTCCTTTCACGCACAGGCTCACTTTCAATTTCTTTTTCAACTAGAACTCCCTCCGCTCTCCTTATGTCTCTAGTAATGGCTTGGGGGTTAGGTGCATCATCATCATCGTTTTCAGATTCGGTTTCCTCACTGTCGGATTCCTCAGACCCTTCTTCGTCACCAGAGGCCGAGCCAGATTGAGACTCGGATCCGAATACCGATTCGGAGCCAGAGGCGGTGCCGACAGTTGTTCCGGAGGAAGAACCGGATTCGGAGCTGGAAGAGGAGGCTGCCTCTTCGGCTGTGTGTACTCGGGAAACACCTTCCACCTCCACGTCATGTAAGTCTTCAGCAGGTGGAGTTCGAGGTCTGGGGCGAGACGTACTTGCATCGCGTGTGGACCGCCCGACACTACCCACGCCTGAACCCCTCCCAATATTTTCTCTCTGCGCACCCCATCCGACAGCCCCTGCTGGTCGGACCCCTCGGCCTCGCATACGTGGACCCTCACGTCGCTCAGGTCGCGCTCCCTGGGCAGGTTCAACCGGTCCTAGCTGAACCATAGGAGCGACTAGGTTGTTCTCTGTCCTATAAGCTATCACACCTAGTGCCGATTGGTCCGCGATAGCAAATAAGTCGGCAGGAATCACCATAGAAGCTACTCCTTCTAAAATACGAATGTTCTGAATGCGAGTCATACGGGTAGCGAGTTGTACCTCTTGATCAGCGCGACGAGGAATGGCGAGGTCTGACGCCATGTAGTGGACGACGATCATCTGAAGGAACCGAGGATAAGGAAGAAAGGAAAGCCGTCGGTTGCCGTCTAACTTCTTCTGGACTTGGGCCACATGTTCCGTCCATAGTAGCTCTGCGTAGTCAACGTTTCTGCTATAGATCACCGCATTGAAAAGGCGTAGCATGTTGACAGACGTACGATCTATTCCTTTCGTGACGGCGGAGAGACACCTGTTCAGAATAGTGAACAGGGTGTACCAGACGGGCTGAAGGTGCCTTCGAGTGAAGCTGGATGGTGAATCAAGACCGCCACGATATCCGAGTGCCCGAATGTCGCGGCAAAGCGTATCATCGGCGACTTGCGCCTCGAAAGCATCTTGACCTGGAACGGCATTCGCGGCCGGAAGACCAAGGATGGCGCGGAAGATGTGGCGCGTGAGGGTGAAGTCGGAATCACCTATGCGTGCGCGTAGTGCAAAGTGTCGGCCGCGAGGGATAAGGTCAAACGAGCGCCAGAGTTGATGAACATAGACGGCTAGAACTGATGGATGAGCCGTCAAAGCCTGGTTGAGAGCATGGCACTTTAAGATCTCTACTATCACTGGACATTGGCAGTTAAAGTTCGCCGGGACCAAGTGATAGTTGTTCGGAAGCAACGGAAGGTTGGGACCTTCAGGGAGTAATGGAGCGTCGGCTTGAGGTGGATTCGGATTTGGCTGCGCCATGTACCTGTAAGAGCATCCGAATTGTTAGTTACGAGCCCATTGAGTGACATGTACCCCAGTCTCGAGGCCCGTATTCTTGGATTTGGAACACCGAGAGTCGGTGCAGTGCAAGACCAGTCTAACTCAAAAACAAGAAGACTCTGAGTTGAATTTTAGCATGAGAACAGAGAATTGCAAGAAAACACAGAACATCAGACTACCGGGAGTTGACTACCGGGGGTTGACTACCGGGGGTTTCGACTACCGGGGGTTTCGACTACCGGGGGTTTCGACTACCGGGAGTTTCGACTACCGGGACTCTAAAACCCTAACAGTGCGTGCGATGCAAAATAGATGAAATCGAACGAGTGTTGTGTTCTAAGGCTCGATCTAAGTGATTAAACGTAATAATAATAGAGATTAGGATGCATACCTGAAGATTGGTGAGGATTGGAGTCCGATTGTGGAAGAAATCTCAAGCCAGAGAGATTTTGGACCGGGAGTTTGGGTGCGGGAGTTAAGAAAATTATGAAAAGGTTTAAGGAAAACCTTGTTTATATACCCCGGTCCCGATACCGGGTGAGGTTGGTACCGGGTCCCGTAACTCTCCCGATTCCATACATTCCAACTGCTAATTCTAAAAAAAAATTGACACACCAAAAATTTCTCTTCTCCCCCTCAGATTTTCAACCTGACATCGCTCCCCCTCAACTTTTCAAAAATAGCAGGCTTTTTTTTTGTTTTTAATAACAAAGACAAAAGCACACAAGTGAAAGAAAAAACTAACTTAACAAACAACTTTGACAAAATGACAAAACTCCCCCTAGACATATCAAACTGATATTTCTCCCCCTTGGTTTCTCAAAACTTATAGCTTTTCCTCGCAGAGATAGAATACGTACCTTCGGAACTAGGCATTCGAGGAATCATCTTGAAAACACACATTTAGAAGCACGGGAATAACAAAGACAATACGAATAACATAAAGACAGATGTAAAACTGGAAAAATGAAAGGAAACGCTACCCTTGAATGTACAGAAAACGAGTGACGATGTGCTTGAAACACCCAAGCCACTCGGCGTGATAAGTATATCTGTAAGAGATATAGTTATCCCGTTGTGTGGAAAAGGTGAGACAAGTACAACTGAGACTCAAACTTTCAGATTAAGCATACCAAGCTTGGACACTAGAGCGAAAAAACGTGTTTCGTCCAACGCCTTGGTAAACAAATCTGCCAGTTGATTTTCCGTACACACAAAGTAGAGTTCCACGGTACCTTTCTCCACATGATCTTTGATGAAGTGATAGCGCACATCTATATGTTTCGTCTTTGTATGTTGCACCGGATTGCTCGTGATAGCGATAGCACTTTTGGAGTCACAATAGATTGGGATGTTCGAGTAGTTGTACCCGTAATCCTTCAGTTGAGTCCGCATCCAAAGCACTTGGGAACAGCAGCTGGCCGCGGCTACGTACTCCGCTTCTGCCGTGGAGGTGGAAACGCAAGTCTGCTTCTTTGAGGCCCAGCTAACCAGCTTGTCGCCTAGGAACTGAACGTGTCCCATCGTGCTTTTCCGGTCTAGCATGCTTCCGGCATGATCAGCATCAGAATACGCTGTAAGCTCGAATCCTATGTTCTTCGGGTACCAAAGGCCAAGATTAGCAGTACCTTTCAAGTAACGAATTATACGCTTAACTGCTATCATGTGAGACTCTTTAGGATTAGACTGAAATCTAGCACACAGAAAAGTAGAAAACATTATGTCTGGTCGACTTGCCGTCAAATACATCAGCGAACCAATCATTCCTCGATAGGTAGTAGGGTTAACTGCCTTTCCGTTAGGATCAGCGTGTAACTTCGTACCGGGGGGACATAGGAGTACGCATGGGTGAGCACTGTTCCATCTGGAATTTCCGAAGAATATCCGCGATGTACTTAGATTGATTGATGAATATTCCGGTCGACAGTTGTTGAACTTGAAGACCGAGAAAGAAATTCATCTAACCCATCATACTCATTTTAAAATGCTTTTTCATGAGGAACGAAAAGTTGCGACAGTATTGTGGGCAAGGGGAACCGAAGATGATGTTATCGACATAGACTTGAACTAAAAAAATGTGCTCACCTTCCCTCTTTATAAAAAGAGTTGTGTCGATCTTACTTTTCGAGAAGCCGGAAATTAGAAGAAAAGTTGACAGTTTGTCGTACCAGGCTCTCGATGCTTGTTTTAGTCCGTATAATGCTTTGTCGAGTCGATACACATGGTTCGGGTGATCCAGATCGATGAAACCCTCTGGCTGAGAGACGTATACCTCTTCTTTTAGATCTCCATTCAGAAACACCGTCTTCACATCCATTTGATAGACCGTGAAGTTTTTGTGGGCGGCGTACGCGAGAAACATCCGAATGGCTTCGATTCGGGCCACTGGTGCAAACGTCTCTTCGTAGTCGATCCCCTCTTGTTTTCGATACCCCTTAGCGACCAAACGTGCCTTGTTTCGAACCACGACACCATTCTCGTCCTTTTTGTTCTTGAAGATCCACTTCGTTCCAATGATGGTTCGATTCTTCGGGCGAGGGACAAGACGCCATACTTTGAGACTCTCGAACTCGTTGAGCTCATCTTGCATGGCTATTATCCAGTCTGGGTCATGTAGGGCATCTTTCACGGAGGCAGGTTCGACGTTGCTCAGGAAAACAAAGAATAGACATTCATTTCCGGTTGCCGCACGTTTTTTAGTATTACTCAGCAATGCAGGTGCGATGTCGTCTCCAACTTCCGTGGTAGTCCGAGTCTGAACGAGGGCATTCGGATCACCGATGATTTGTTCCGGAGGATGTGCTCGAGTCCATTTCCTCGAATGGGGAAGAGGCTCCGAAAGAGGTTCTGAATTATCCGCATCGACATAGGACCCAAGGGGTAGATTCTGAACAGCTTCAAGGGATGGAACTGGATGTAGTCTTGGAACGGCCACAGGTGGAGATACAACAGCGGTGGACGAAGATGTGGCAGTGGCATCCGAGCCGTTGCTCGCTCCAGAGGAAGGAGTGGTAGGAACCACTGATGAGGGAGGTGTCGTCGTCGCAATTACTGGTGAAGTAGGTGAGTCCTCCGTGGAAGTATCATTGGGGGTTGGAGGAGGACCGGACATTTCGGTCGACACCACTATAGTTCCATCTGCATTCAAAGAAGCATCAGTAGAAACTGGGGGAAAAAATAAATCATTATAAAAATCTTGAAACATAAGATCTAACTCAGAAGGTTGTGACTTCGACGGATTGGACGACGAAGGATCAACTGTTGTGTGCTTGGGTTCCGATCGAGAAAGATCAGAAGCCAGCACTCCAGTAAGTACGGGTTCCGAACTGTTATGTCCAGAAGCCAGGTCGACCAATTCGTCGAAGGTCACGTTAATACTCTCGATCACACTCTTGGTCCTTTTATTATAGACGCGGTATGCTTTGGAAGATGTCGAGTAGCCAATGAAGATCCCCTCGTCCGCCTTCGGCTTGAGCTTGCCGAGATCATCCTTATCGTTCAGAACGAAGCATTTGCACCCAAACGCATGAAAGTATCCGATGTTGGGAGTGCGCTTATTGATGACCTCATACGGCGTCTTGTTGAAGCGCTTGTGGATGATGGATATATTTTGAGTGTAGCACGCCGTCGCGATAGCCTCGGCCCATAGAAATAGAGGAAGTTCGTACTGTGACAACATGGTGCGCGCCGCTTCCACTAAAGTGCGGTTACGACGTTCCACCACGCCATTTTGTTGTGGGGTACTGGCTGCCGAGAATGTGTGTGAGATTCCCTGAGAAGTGAGGAAGTCACTGATGGTACGATTCTTGAATTCCGTTCCGTTGTCCGTGCGAATCGTGATTACGGTCAGCTGAAGGTTGTTTTGAACTCCCTTTAAGTAATTGATGATAACATTGGGCGTCTCGTCCTTTGAACGAAGAAACTTGACCCAGGTGTACCTTGAGAAGTCATCCACCATCACTAATACGTACTTCTTATGACTCATGCTTTGAACGCGCATAGGGCCGCATAGATCCATATGGATCAGCTCTAATGGTCGAGACGTGCTTGGCACCGGTTTCGGTTTGTGAGACACCTTCTTCATCTTGCCCATTTCGCATGCAGAGCAAAGATGTTCTTTCGCGAATTTCAGCTCTGGCATACCTTTGACGAGTCCTCCCAGCACCAGCCTATTGATGTTTTTGAAGTTGAGATGCGATAGCCGTCGATGCCATAGCCAGTTCTGTTGAGTAGTAGCTTTGGACATCAGGCACACCGCTTTATCAGTCTTGATTGTGGCGAGGTTGATGGTGTACAAGTTCGTCCGTCGAGTACCGGCGAGAATTTCCGTCCCATCGTCAGCTAGAATACTGCATCTCTTCGCCTTGAATCGCACCTCAAGATCCTTGTCACAAAACTGGCCGATGCTGAAAAGATTGTGACCATCTACATAGGACACCCGCTTGATCGTGAGTTTGTCCTGAACTAGATCGCCGTAGCCCATGATCGGGGCCACATTATCATTCCCAAACTGAACATCTCCGCAGTACTTCCCCTTGAATTGGTGAGTAGCTCCCTTCTACTAGTCATGTGCTTGGAGCAACCAGAATCGAGAAACCACACATGACCGGGCTGCAAAACAGAGATTAAGCGCGTTTAGGTACCCATCTGGTAGTGGGTCCTTGGGTGTTTAGGTGCAGCACCATTGTTTGAGACCCGTTTAGAGCTGGGTCTTTTGGGTTTGGATTTGCATGAACCATGAGAATTAAAAATATGATATGAGCCAACCCAATCATTTGCATATCTAGAGTCAATCAAGTCATTCACACCACAAACAGAACAACAAACATATTTACGCGAAAAACCAATCAATTGATGAACATTGTCAAGTTTAACAGGAAATTTAAAACCATGTTCAACAGAATTGTTCCAACCAAATTCATGTTTGTCGTTATTATTCCTATTATTCAAAACAGAAGTAAATGACTTGTTCTTCTCAGGGCGCATATTAGCATTCTTCTCTACCCACTCTCTTCGAGCCGCATTCCCCCGACCCGTACTATCTGAAATTACATTAGTTTGAGCGTTAGAGAAGTTTGAGAAAATGGGATGTTTAGAGGAGCCTTTACCGGTTGTACCACGTTTCTTAGACCGACGTTTAGATTTGGTTTTTGAAGTGGTCTTGGAAACGGTTTTCGAATTCGAACATTCGCCCGTCTCAAAATTAACCGGTTCGGGCAATTTTTCTAAAAATTTAGAGTGACTAGGAAGCTTCGGATCGAAGTCAAATTTAGAAAAATCATCGTCATGACAAGGAGTGGAGTTCATAAACTCAGAAAATCTTCTTGCAGAATCAGGTGAAGTGTATCCATCAGAGTCAGATAAGGAGTTATTTGCAAACAGATTGTCAAAAATTTGTAAAGGACCCTTTTGAACAAAATCGACTTTGATGGCCTTGCCTTTATCCTTAAAGCTCAAATCTTTAGTAGTGGTGTCATCAGACACTCCCATAAAGGCTTTGCACGACGAACTATCCGAAAAGATCTGAGCATCATCAAACGAGATTGTTTCAGGAGTGACCGGCGTCATTGGGGTATCCACAGAATTCCCCTTAGCCATTCTCAGCGTTAAGGCTTCAGATGCCAAAACAGCCAGTTGAGATGTCAACTTATCAATCTCGGTCCGATAGGACTCTCTTTCAGATTCAGATAGTGAGTCGGGTTTATTCTGTTTGAGCTTGTCAATAGAATCTAAAAGTACAATCCTTTCGGTTTCATAAGTGACCTTATCTCTTATAATTGACTCTTCCAGTTTAAAGATAATGTTTTCCAAAATCAGAGGTGGAACATAACGTTTCAACTCTGTTTGATCATTAGAGTCTTCATCTGCGGTTGCCGGAACAGGAGGCGAAGTCTCAACCGTTTTGGCGAGAGAGCAGATGTCAAAATAGTCATTTGAGAGATAAGGAGTTTTGCTTTTTAAATACGATGCATTAAGCGTTTCGTACACGAAAGGAATTTGTACATTTATGTTCTTCCTAGGCGGCGCATCATCCGATTTTGTGTTATTTTCCGAAGAAGAATTATCCGTTTTAGGTTTTGCCTCTATTAGAGGTAGAGGTATGGCGGTTTTTCTTTTAAAATCCTCAAACTCCTCATCTTCCTTAGATGCCTTAGTCCACTTGATTTTGTACTCAGGATAGGTCTTGTCTAAGCCCATGAAATCAAATTCATAAAGAGTGGGAACCTTTGACAAGACCTTCTTTAGGTAGCACGGATTATCATATCCGAGTCCCCAAAGTGAGTTGTAATATTAGAACTCCTTGGGCTTGTTCAAGTGAATGGTTTGTTCAGATTGACCAAGTTTATAAAGTTTGGATTCAAGATCTTTAAGCTTAGTGGTCAATTTTTCATTCTCTTTCAAAACATTATCTTGAACTAAAATGCTTTTAGAAAATTCCTCTTGAGATTTCTCTAACTTTTGAGTATATTCAGATATTTGGGTCTCGAGAAGTTTAGCTCTTTCTGAATAGGCCGAGCACTCAGTTTGATAATTATCTATCACACATTTGTCCTCAGCCTTTTCAATTGCTAGTATGCCTATGGTATCATATTTTAACTTAACCTCGACTTCTAGCTTAGAGATGTGGGCGTCTTTGGTCTTAACCTTGTTTTTAAAAGAATCTAAAGTGCGCACCATTTCATGCATTTGATTTAACAAGCTAGCATTGGAAGAACCACATACCTGGCACTCATATTTGTCTTTCTGCTTGTCGGAGGAGTCATTTTCGGAATCAGTATCTTCCGGATTCAGACCAGTGTAGCACATATGAGCTTCTTCTTCCTCATTTTCATCATCCGTATTGAGCAGCCAGTGATCGTCTTCCGCCATTAATGCTTGACCAGCCTCTTTCTGCCTTGCGAGAAGCATTTTGTTCTTGTAGTACTCAGCATTACGTACTACAGGCTTTCGGCAATCTTTGGCGAAATGACCTCTCTTCCCGCAGTTGTAGCATTTTACAGGTTCATCATCATCTCGATTTTCAGACTTTCCTTCACTTCGCTTCCCATCATTGCTCTTTCTACCATCATCCTTCTTGCGTTTCTCATCGTGCTTGTCCTTGTAATCCCGACGCTTAGCATTAGTGGAGTATCTTTGGTTGTTATTCGTCGGCTTCTTGAAAAACTTTTTCCGAGCATACTCCCGAGTTAATAAGGCGACAGCTTTCTTAATGCTATCTAGCTCAGGATCTGAATCACTTTCTGGTGCATCATCTTCATGTTCGGATTCACTCGGAGCTTCTTCACGATGAGAACTTCGTGACGACTGTTTATCCTTCTTGTGAGAAATTAACGCGAGAGGATCTTCATGTACTTTCTCCTTAGATTTCCTATCTCCCATCAGCTCAATAACTTCTTCTTCATCTTGAAGCAACATCTCGTATATCTCGTGCAGCGGAACATTTTCGAGAGAACGGTTGTGGCGGACATGAAGTACAAAACCCTTCCATTCAGGTTGAAGATTATTGAGAAACTTGATGTTGCACTCTAAGTTTGACTTGAAGATATTGTTCTTGTGCAAATCATTTAGAAGAGTACAGAAGCGTTCATATGTATCAGTTAGAGATTCGCCTCGCTTAGCTTTGAAAGATTCATACCTAGTGAAACAGTTTGTGATCTTCATCTGATTTCCCTCTCGACTGCCTTGCATTATCTTAGCCAGCTGATCCCATACTCCTTTTGCAGTCTCCTTGTAGCCGTCTATGCTACAATAGATGTTGTTTGGAAGACTGCAAACCAGATAGGTTTTTGCTAACGTGTCACCATCAGCTCTACGTTTCTCGTCAACTGTCAGTTTGTCATATGGTTTTGGCACTTTGTGGGCAGGAGGTCCACCTTCAATAGCAGGAACATCCATTAACGGTTGAACAGTGGGGCCCTCCTTGAGCGAACGAAGTATCTCCTCATAAAGAGGTTTGGTTTGAATGAAGCACAAAAATCTGTCTTTCCAAACACTGTATTCCCCACGATATAGTATAGGAGGCTTGAACTCAGATCCGATAGCGAGTGCGTCTTGAGAAGCCATTGAGATTGCAGTGGTGATCGTAGGACGTGAGATGATTCAAAGGATTTTAAGACATGAAACACACTTACTAATGTAAAGTCTAACAGAATAAAGCCTAAGACAGTTCTACTGGATGACACAGTACCGGGAGTTGAAGTACCGGGAGATGAAGTACCGGGAATTGAAGTACCGGTAATTGAAGTACCGGGAATTGAAGTACCGGGAGTTGAAGTACCGGGAATTATTACTACCGGGAGTTGAAGTACCGGGAGATGACAATACCGGGAGTTATTACTATACCGGGAGTTATCACTACCGGGAGATACCTATACCGGGAGTTATCACTATCGGGAGATATCGGAATAGACACTACCGGGAGATATTAGCACCGGGAGTTATCACTACCGGGAGTTATTAATACCGGGACTTCGAAACCAAATCAGAAACAAGCAAAACTTACCTGGTTCGATGAATTTCTGCAGAGTTGATGAGATGTAATCTGCAAGAACTTAGTACTGACAAGAAAACTTTCCCAAAAACTCACAAAAACAATACCAAAAACGAGTCAACTAGCACTTTTGACAAGAAAAATTAATAATTCTCACGAGCATGAAGCAAACACCAAAAAGATCAAGAATTTTAAAAATCAGGAATTTTTACTCAACCAGATGATTTGAAAACACATATATATCTTAGAAAACTTATGAGAAGAATTGATCAAGCCTCAATTTTAGGTTTTAACACCAAAATCGAAGTAATCAAATCCTTTATATGAACACAGTGCGAGCGATGAATGATCAAGAAAAATACAGAAAAATACCTTTGAATCAACGTCCTTTTGCTCTGATACCAATTGTGGATCCCAGATATGTATGCAATCACAATTAATCAACACAAACAGTAATCATAAGTCATAAATCTCACTTGTATTGAAGAACTGTTGAAGGGATAAAGCGGCAGACTGTGTAGCCGTATACAAGGTTTTGCAAAATAGTAATACTGATCATTAACCTAAAACTAGGTTAAACAAAAGCTATTTATACCCAAAGGGTATTTACAAGAAATAACAAGATAAGACCCTGAACTTCTAATTCCACACATATTAAGACCTAACATTTGTGAACTTTTTGAGCATGATAGAGCTAAAGAAAGTCTCTGAATCCCTTGATGACTCAAACTGGATAGAAGCAATGCAAGGAAAGCTTCTGGAATTTGAAAGAAATAAAGTTTGGTCCTTGCTTCCACTCCCAAAAGACAAATCTGCCATTGGAACCAAGTGGGTATTCAGAAACAAGAAAGATGAGGATGGGATCATCATCAAAAACAAGGCCAGATTGGTTGCTAAAGGATACTGCTAAGATGAAGGCATTGATTATGATGAAACCTTTGCTCCAGTTACTAGGCTAGAAGCCATCAGAATCTTTCTAGCCTATGCATCCTACAAAGGATTCAAAGTATATCAAATGGATGTCAAATCTGCCTTTCTGAATGGCAAGCTAAATGAAGAAGTATATGTCTAGCAACTTCCATGATTTAAAAGTTCAGAGTCTCCAGACCATGTGTACAAGCTTGACAAAGCTCTGTATGGCCTTAAACAAGCCCCCAAAGCCTGGTATGAAACTCTGTCTACAATTCTGCTGGTAAATCATTTTGAAAAACGTACTGTGGATACTACCTTATTCATTAGGAGATATAAAAATGATCTACTTCTGGTACAAATATATGTTGATGACATTATTTTTGGGTCTACAAACCAAAAGTACAGTGATAGGTTTTCTGAGTTGATGAAAAGTGAATTCAAAATGAGCATGATGGGAGAACTTTCATTCTTCCTTGTTTTACAAGTAAGACAATCTATCAGAGGCACCTTTATAAGCCAATCCAAATATGTCTCTGATATTTTAAGAAAATATAAGCTCAACAACTCAAATCCAATTAAAACACGTATTGCCACTCAAGTTAAACTTGACCATGATCCAGATGGTCAATTTGTGGATGTCAAGACCTATAGAGGCCTGATAGGATCACTTATGTACTTAACAACAAGCAGACCTGATATAATGTTTGCAACCTATCTCTGTGCCAGATTTCAAGCTAATCCTAAGGAATCTCATTTGTCTGCTGTCAAAAGAATTTTCAAATATCTCAAAGGGACTAAATTTTTGGGTCCCTGGTATCCTCTTAACTCTAGCTTTGAGCTTGTAGCATATACAGAATCAACTTATGGAGGATGCAGGAATGACAGAAAGAGTACTTCTGGAAGCTGTCAGCTACATGGAGATAAACTTGTGAGTTGGACATCTAAGAAGCAGAACTGTGTGTCAACTTCTACAGCAGAAGCAGAATATGTTGCTGCTGCTAGTTGTTGTTCACAAGTCATATGGATGAAGACACAGCTCAGGGACTATGGTCTTGAGTACAACAGAGTTCCAATCCTCTGTGACTCCAAGAGTGCAATAGCAATAACAGCAAATCCAATCCAGTACTCCAAGACAAAGCACATTGATATAAGGTACCACTTTATCAAATATCATGTTGAAAAAGGGACAATTGAAATGTATTTTATTTCAACTGACTTCCAACTTGCTGATTTGTTTACAAAAGCCCTTGATGAAAGGAGATTTAACTTCTTGATCAACAAGATGGGTATGCTCAACATGTCC